>NDGN011536729.1:0-14820 GCA_002564285.1 Tympanoctomys barrerae
TACTTATTGAAACTGTCCTATTAATCAACTGTGAAAAAATAAAATAAAATTTAAAAAAACCCAAAAAAAAAAAAATAAATAAAAATAAAAGTTTAGCCTGATTATAACCATAGCTTATAATGCTGTCCTCAACTTACAATTTCCTATCACTTTATTTGAAACCTTTTGGGTTCTTTCAGTAACTTAATTTCCCCTAACTACTGGCTATAAACGAAACCTGCCTTAGGAAAAACTAAGTCCTCTCTAAAGGACAGGCCACCAGTTGATTTTCCTACTGCATTACATAGACCTTAAACATCCAAAGAGCAGAACAGAATTCAAAGCATAACAAGGAGCAGAGCCTTTAGGACAGTACCTGTGGAGAAGTTGACAAAGGTACACAGATGCCAGCGGAGGACTCGGAACGAGGAGGCCTCCCAGTCTGAATCACCTCTTGGTCACTTCCTTTTGTCAGGGCCTGTGGGATGCTGGAAGGTTCCAGGGACCCAAACATACTTTTCCATTCTTCATTTACATTTGAGTCTTGTTTTACATGTTTTCTAGCTATGAAAATATATTCAGAATAATTAGCCTGAAGGTAGTAAGGTTAAGAGGCTTTTAAAACCAATCTTAGTCTTTATTGCTTTTTTTTAAGGGGCTGGCAACGGACTTCACATCCTATTTGCACTTTAATAAGATGATATATCAAGCCATTAATTCTCACTGCATCTTTAGGGAAGATGAAACAGATGAACTTTTAATTCAGGGAATTAATCTTAATTATTCTTAGTTTCCTAAATCTAGCTCAACTTCAAGTAACCAGTTTAGCTGAAGAATAAAAACATTTTATTCTTTTTCATTCACTGACTACATTGCTAAATTAGACCATTCTGTGAGGACCACCTGGGTGACTCTCCTTGAAAGACAAGGACTTGTCTCCATTTTGGCTGAGCCTGACACTATTTCCATGTATTGGTATGTACAGAGCTGGTTAGGGCTTTTTCCTTATCCCTTCAATTGGCTTTAAGCAATGCTTACCTGTCCAGCTGAGGTGCTGGCAGGTAGTTTCTGAAGAGAGCAGGTGTGTTTCCCCAGAAGCCCCCAGTTGTTCCCTTGTGTGAGAAGACCAAGAGCCAATGCTCCAAGCTATTGGTTGAAATAGACCTTGATATAGAGGCTGTAACTTCCTGGGGCTTGAAAGATTACACATCAGAGCTGAAGCACAAACCCTGACACATCAGCTACTATCTCAATTGTGTTAGACACACTGCTCTTTCTGCATATCCTCCTCTGCATACTGCAGAGGTGATTTCAGCCTCCTCCCTAGCCCCGCTTACAGCACTCACCTGCTTCCTGCCATTCTAAGTCAGTCATCCACAAGTCATTCCTTTCTTCATGAATTAATAAAACCCAGGTTTGCCTCAGCTCGAGGCCTTTTGCTCTGGATAGCCATCATCATGACTGGACTTAGGACCCTTTTGCTCCCAGAACTACAAATATGCCTTTGTCTTTATTCTCGCCATGGGTTGCACATAAGTGGTAGACTGAAATTCACTAGAATTCTAATAGCTTTTCATGGGATTACAAACATAAACTTTCTGGGCTACAGAGACTGGGAAGGGCTCCCTATGCTTTCTATTCCAAATAGCAGTTACTTGGGAAACAAAAACCAAAGCAAAAAATTATACCATTCTCTTCCATAAAAAACACTTATATATGTTTCTTCATATGCCTGTCAGTTTCAGGCTGTGTTTTTACCTTGCTTCTTCCTCTTTTACTTGAACCAAGCTTACTCTACAGAGCCAGTTTTTCACTCCTCGCTTTTACTTTTTCAAATAAACTTTGACACTGCTTCTTCCAAAGAGTTAAATAGTAAAGGCTTTAAAATTATACCTCATGTCAAAATGTCTTGAGTGTGTTCAACTCAGAATCTCATCCCAGACTGAATAAAAATGCTCACTTCCCTACAACTTTGCCAACATTAAATATCTTCAATCTATACTAATCACACAGAAAGAAAATGGCAGCTATTTTAATCTACATTTATTTAATTATTTGCCTTTTCATATACATGTAGTTCTATTCTACAAGTTGGTCTACTACCCTCTTTCCTTTGGGGTGCTTGCAAACTTGTATGAAAGTCTTACACATTATGGATATAAACCATTATTTTTAAATTTTACACACTATGGAGTTGAACAGGTAGTTAAAGGACTGAAAAACAGAATCCATCTTCAGCCATATACTTCCACAGGCAACAGGACTATTGCTAGAGCTCAGGAATCAAGTGTTGGTTTGGTTTGACACATACAGAGGTATAATTTGAGCAGGTTGCTTAATCACTTAACTGTGAGTTCACTTCCCCATCTTTTTTTCCCTCACACCTTCCTGTTAAGTAAACAGTCACGTATTTGAAAGTTGTCTATTTGGAAAATGAAAATTTTACTTTAATTTTAGATTTTTAAAAAATTCTTATTAGCTAAAATCATCTTTGAACTAAGTAATAATAACAAGATAAAAACAGTTGAATGACTAACCCCGCTTGTCCTCTGGCTCTTGTTTGGTTTTAACAAGGTCAACTTGTCTCCCAGTTATGCCTAGTGCTGCCAGGTCAATTACACCCTTGTGACTGCCGTCGTGAACATGGCTCTGGTCTACTATATTTGCTTTTGCTCTATTAGATTTCATCATAAAGTCCTTTAGTGCCAGAAGTTTGTCTTCCTCTTCCTCTGTCATTCCCTAAAATCAAATAAAATCGTGTATTTTATAGGTTATTTTCAAAAGCAGCCACAGCCCTCAGAATAACTATCATATGAACACTGAACCATTCAATTTAAAAAATGCAAGAATCACAATGACGAAACCACAGCAAACAAAAGAGAAAACATGTCACTAGTAGGATCTTTCAGAACACTCTCTTAGGGTACTTTCTCCTTTATTTTATGATACATATCTTAATTTTCTTCTTAAATGGCAATATAATACCATTCTTCTTTGAAATTTCAAAAAAACTTATCACAATGATTGATATCTAGTAGACCTTTAATACATAACTATTAAATAAACATTTAGTATCTAAACAAAAATTGTGAATATTAAGCAAATTAGAAAGTGTGTGCACTTTCAACCTTGCCCCTGGCTGTAGTGCGAATATTTACATGAGCCCTAGGTAAGGCATTCAAGTACACAGAACACTGCAGACCACTCAGAAAATGCTAAGAATCCCAGCTGAACTGCAAATGCGAGCAACACACCCAGGAGCAATGGGCAGGCAGTCGTGGCTGGGGTCAGTTTGCCACAGTTCAAGTTTCAGTTCCAGTACTATATGAACTTTGCCAAATTTCCCAACTATTCTCTATCTCTATTTGTTTATCTATAAAATGAAGAATTAGTAACACCTATCCTGTAAGATTATAGTGGCATTTTAACGCATTAACCTGCCAGAGACACAAAGTACACTGAAATTAACAAACAGTAATTAATCTGAAAAATTAATTCAATATACAATTTAAATATTCAGGTAAATGTGGATAGTTCTTCATCTATCCTGACTCTTCTAGTATACTGTTAGGTTGCAAATAAATAAAACACATTCATTTAATAAAATAGAATTTCCCGAGGCCTCAGTCTAGAAACCCACTAGAGTTTAAAGTTACATTCATAATTTACCTGCACAGTGTAACACAAACCAATCCTAGGCAGAACAAAAGTTAAAATCATGAACTAAGGTTGCTTTGAAGTACACTCATCATAGCAGATTCCTTGACTACACTTCTGCCAGCATTACCTTGAAATTTTGGCTTTAATCTCATGTCTGCTAAAATTCAGTTAGACCATTTCAGAGCTGTAGTCCTACTCTTATGATTAGTTTACGTTTTAAAGTACAATAGGGAGAGTCCTAAAAAGAAATGAAGTACTGATAAGTGGAATAACAGAGTAAGCTTGAAATATTTAAGACCACTGAAAGCAGCCAGACACAAAAGGCCTCAAACTACATGATTCCATTTATATGAGATGTCTAGAGAAAGCAAATTCACAAAAACAAAAAGTAGATGAGCAGCTGTCAGAGGCTGAAACCAAAGGGAAAGTGGGGGCTGGACTGCTAATGGATAGGAACTTTCTCTATGAGGCGATGAAACTGGGCATTTCATAGTCATGATGGTCATGCACATTATCAATATATTAAAAACCAACAAACTGCACACTTTAAAGAGTGAATCATAAATGATTTATATCTCAATTTAAAATGTTAGGAATGAAGTAAAATCCAAAACAACTGAATCCAAAACAAACAACTGTCCAAGAAAGGCCAAAGCTATTGATAAGCCCAAATACAAAAAAAATTTATTAAGTACCAGCAAACTAAATTCAACATACATAAAAACATTTTACACAAATATTTTCTATTTTATTTTATATTTATGTATTTTCTATAATAAAAACATTTATGTTTATTTTAAATAACCACAGGGAAAAAATATTAGTTTAAAATATGAAAATCTGGGCCAGCAAGATAGCCCAGCAGACTAAGCACCTGCTTAGGCAAGTGCTGGGACCAGGGTTCAATCCCTGGTATCACATGCTACACCGGTCCCACCCTTGCGCGTGCTGAGCCAGCCAGAGACAGAGAATGGTGGTGCACACCTGTAATCCCAGTGCTCGGAAGGCTAAAAACAGAAGGATCACTAGGAGTCTGAGCTGTGTAAAACCCTATACCAAATACATAAAAAACAAAGCAAAACAATAAAATAAAACATGAAAATCAAGCATCAGCAAGATAGCTCAACAGATTAAGTGCCTGCTTAGACTAAGCACCTGCTTGGGCAAGTGTAGGGAATGAGATTTGATCCTGGCACCACATGCCACACCAGCCCCACCTGAGCTGGCCACTGACCAGGTGTGGTGGTGTACACCTGTAATCCCAGTGCTGGGGAGGCTGAAAACAGAAGGATCACTACAGGCCCCACCTGTGTACTAAGACCTTGTACCGAGTACATAAAAAAAAAAAAAAAAGAAAACTTATTCAATTATATAATTAATTTGGAAACAATCTTTTATAATCATTCTCCTTGCTTGCCATGAGTATAAGGGAATTTCTAAATGTGACGAAGACTGCAGAAAAAAATAGTAGCAAACATCACACTCAATGGTGTAATGTCGAACTCTTCCCGAGCTGAGCAACATGCACGTTCACTATTATCAATTCAATTAATACTGTACTGAAGATCCCAGGGACTCAAGTAAGAAAAACGAAGGTATTCAGATAGGCAAATAATGAATAAAACTGCTACTTCCCCACTACATACAACAGAATGTACACATTCTAACAAAATATGCAAGCTACTCATTAGAACTAGTAGGATTTATAAAGTTGCTGAATATAAGATCCACACAAAAAATTTCTATATATCGGCTACAAACAAAATTTTAATAATTATAATTACATGTTTAAAAAGTTAAACCCACAATATTTATAATAAAAGATGTACAAAACTCTACCAAGTAAACCTTAAGACATTACTTAGATCAATTAAAGACCTAATAAAATAAAAACATGTGTTACGCTAATGGAAATGTAAAGAACCAAGTGTAACTAAGACAATGTTGAAAAACAAGAGAAGCTAGGTTTCATTTTACCAGTGGTAGAGCCTGAATTACTGAGCACTACTACTAAGAACCCATAAAAATATACAGAGTTCTGCTTCTAGTCATAGTGGAGTAACAGGGTCAAGATTTACCTTCCCAATTTAAACAATTTTAAAACTGGGCAAAAAATATGAAACTTTACTTTTTAAGCACAAGACAACTGTATAGGGTTACCATCTCTAATGTAACAGACTGAGAAAGCCACAAAAGCTAAATTTATGGGGCAGAAAACACAAAGAAGAATCCGCAGAATGAGAGCTTCAGAGAGCTATCAAAGGGGTATCCTCCATCCTCTGGATGAAAATTAAACTATATCCATAGAAGGAAACTGCCTGAGGCCAAAGAAAGGGCAACAGAAAAGCAGTAGGCCAAACAATGCCCAGAATTAACAAAGGGCTGGGAATATTTCATATTCCCACCAGTCCGAATGAAAGAACACAATATGCATGCAGCACTGTCCTGTTGCTCTGCACACACCAAAGCTAGATGCTAGGCTCAAGAGGATGAAACTATTTCTAAGTGACTGTACAACAGAACAATCCCAACACCAAAAGGAACCCAACAACATAAAAGCCAGAATCAACAGAGAAAGACACTGGATAGCTGAGGGTCAGACATAG
This sequence comes from Tympanoctomys barrerae, assembly GCA_002564285.1. Taxonomy (NCBI): domain Eukaryota; kingdom Metazoa; phylum Chordata; class Mammalia; order Rodentia; family Octodontidae; genus Tympanoctomys; species Tympanoctomys barrerae. Next base: position 6,246 of record NDGN011536729.1, read on the forward strand.
GAAGAGATTTCACACTACATTTTTCTTCTCATTTCAACTGCACACATGTATCCTACTCAAGTAAAAAATTACTACAATAAAAGCCCACTAAAAAGTCAGAGAAGTACTGGTCACTTTTTTACATAGGGAGTGCGCTCATTCTGTATCACTACCTGATTACATGGACACAAATAAAAGAGATCTCACTAGAAGAATTCTGTCATATGTTATCTCCTGATGGCAAATCTGATTAAAAATCTGAAGTCCAGACAAATTCAATTCCCATATGGATAATGTTCCAACGTGTACTTTAAACCCATTACCTGGAACTCTGAATATATTTCCCATAGAAACAATGCTAGATGGGTTTAAAGAAAAACATATTTAATGGTAAAAGAAATTGAATACAGGGCTCCATGTCACACATGTCACTCCAGCCCTAAACAACCTTCCCAGCCCTTTTTAAATTTTACTTTGCATGAGCTGGGTGTGGGAGTGCATACCCCAAATCCCAGCGTTCTAAGGAGCTAAAGCAGGACTGTCCTGAGCTCCATACAAGCCTAAACAAAAAAGTGAGTTCAAGGCCATCTGAATTACACAGTGAGATCCTGTCTCAAAAAATGCAGATAGACAGCCAGGCAAGTAGGCAGGTAAACAGACAGACAGACTGACTGATTTTATTTTGAAACAAAACCTTGCTAAATTGCTTAGGCTGGCCTCAAGCTTGTGGTTCTCTTACCTTTCCTAGTAGGTAGGATTATAGGTATGCCACCACACCCAGTTTAGAACAGCCTGTTTACTCATTTCGTATCTCAGCTATAGGGCCATCCACAATACTGCCGAACCCTAAATTTAAAAAAAAATCTGTAGCCATATTCAGTGCTTCCTTGCAGAGGCTATAAACCTATCTCCTCTCTGTATCTATTACAGAACACCCAATGCTTTCTCCAGTGCCTACAAATGAGAGTGAGGGGGAGAGGGAGCAAAAAGATAGGGTGAAGGCCTTATTAAGCTTTGTTAAAAATTAATGGGGAGACTTAGTAAGGGCAACTAGAAGCAACTTCTGCCCCTGCAGATCAGACTCAAGCAGTGAGAAAAACAAAAACCATGAAAGTAAACTCAGAAAGGTCCCAGGAAATGTGATCAATGTAAGACCTGCACACTTACTGGAGGCAAGAGCACACAGGGCAGAAGTATGGGCTTTGGAGTTGGACAGGTTTAGATTCAAATGCCAACTGCAAAACTTACTACGCTGTGTAAGCACAGGCAAGCTATTTTCTTTGTGATTCAGTTTCCTTATTTGTACAATAAAGACTGAACTTGTTTCAAAGACAGATGCAAAATATGGGAATCATCAGCTACAGTGGTAGAGTCACTGTAGGTTTTCCCTAAATGGAAGATGGTGGTGTTCTGCTCTAACTTCTGAGCACCCAGGAGATTCTAGCCTGTTCTTCCTCTTACTACAGCACTGTCCTTTGTGACACTGTGAGCCTCCTTATACTACTACCAGAAGCAACCTGGAATGGGATTATTTGTCCCTCTTGTTCACTCAGAAAAATGAAAGGATATGACAAATATATGAAGCACAGACACTCCCAACAAATACAAGTCAGTGAGTAGGAGGGGCTTTATCATAGCACCCACTAACAGGTTGGGCTGAGCGGAGAGCCGTAGTAGAAACACCTGAAAGAACACCAGAACGCAGAAAGGCTCCCTCACTTCATCTAGGGCCCTCGCAAAAATCACACCTCAACAAAGTGAGAAGAAACTGTGGACCTCAAAGGCAGCTCCATGCAGGAACTAAGGATATATAATAAAAAGAAAATTTCAGAAAGACACTTTTAATGTAATTCACTTAATCAGTCATTTAATTTTAATTTAATTTATAGGGTTTTCTGGGAAAAGAGAAATACAAAGAATCAGAATGTTCAAGCCTCAAGAAAACATTTAGATTAGGATGGTTCTTAATACATGCTGAAATTTTTCTGATAAGGATAACCTACTCAGAAGGGACAGAAAAATGTAACTCAGAATCTAAATTGTCCATAAATTGCCTTCTAAAATATCAACATCTAACATACAAGGCAATGTTAAAAGAAAACTGAAGAAAAACCTCTTCAGAAACTCAAGTCATACTGAATTAAGCCTTTAAGAATACAGGAAACAGAACCACTGTCCTGGAGGTTCAGACATGAGCCCCACCTCTGAGCAAATCGAGATCTAAAAAACCAAAATGGTTGTTGCCCAGCCTCCAAGAGCCTGTTTCATGGTTCAATAACCCAGACCACCAAGGTTGGGGCAGCACACAGCACTGAAGGGGCTGGGGATCTAGATCAGCAGTAGAGCGCTTGCCTCGGACGCAAAGACCCCGGCTCAATCCCTACTTGGAGAGGGGGGTACACTGGATATTTGGTAACAGGTACAATACATGAAATGACTTACATTTTAAAACTTATGAAATTCTCTCTGAAACTCAATGCATTTTCTCATGGTCCTCTTTTGTTAGACAGGAGATGATTAACAAGGAACCTCTTTACAAAAAATGCTCTGCAGGATCAAAAATAGACTTTAAAGTCCCTCACTATTTGTCTTACGGCTAGTGAGAATATATTTAGCAGCTGCAGTATTTTTTTTCTATTTTTATTCTTATTTTGATTCTTCAGATCCAACACATCATCAAACAGGGGACCAAATGTAGAGGACATTTGTAGAGAGGCTTTACCAATGCCAAATGTAACAATAAGATTACTCCCAATTCTAACAAGATTTAATAGATCCAAGCCCACAGATTTGTAAGATACAACAGTAAACTGTTTTAATTTATTTTATGGTTGAAAATTCCAGTTCAAGCTATTTGCAGGCAGTAAGAATTCTACTGATTTAGAGCAAAATAAAACAATTATTTTATATTGCATCTACATTTTTGAAATGTTTCATCTAACTGAATCTTCATTACATTTTGGTGCAATACAGAACTTAAAGCTAAAGCTATCTCTACAATCTTTTACTTATTTAGCCAGTGATCACAAAAATTTAACAGTCTCCCATGGCTCCTTATTTAACGCAACCCAATGCCACATCATTATGCCAGTATTTCTTTCTTCTTTTCTTTTCTGAGACAGGCCTTGCCATGTAGTTGCGGCTGGCTCTGAACTCATGACGCAACCCATGCTGGCATGGAACTCCAGGTGATTTTCCTTCTCAGCCTCCTGAGTGCTGGGATTGCAGGCATGCACCATGATGCCCAGCCATACTAATATTTTTGCTTAAGACACCAAAACCAATGTGCAGGATGTATCCCAGATCTATTTTCATATGGCATAATGCACCCTCATCACATAGATGCTTCAGGTTTTCTATGGCATTTGCATTTAAATGCAAGATTTCAGAAAAGTGACGAACCTGTGAGAGCAACTTCTTCAGAAGCTGCGCTATGGCAGGATCCTCAGGTGGAGGGCAATCAGGGAGTGACCCGCTTCGTTTCTTCTGACGCATATGAAGATGTCTGAACAAGCTTGTAATATCTTTAGACCTCAAGGCATAATCAAATATAGAACGGCTTACTGGCTCTTTTAAAACACTGAGCAGAACAAGTTTTCTTTCGATCTATGTTAGAAAAATAAAAAGAATCAGCAAAAAACATAATGCATGGTACAGTTATTTTCAAATTCAGTAAATACAACCTGTGTAAAGTTGACATAGGCATTTATTTTCTAAAAATTAAAAAAAAAGCGCCTTTTGAAAATCCCAGTATGTCAGAATATTTCATAGCCATAAAAACACCTGCAGTTCACAGAGTTAACACACAGGTGCTAAAGATTCTCAGTAGCCATGGGTCTTTCCTTCATTCCTAGTACCTTCCCCAGAGGTTCAATCTTCTAAAAAAACATTATAGTCTCTCCAGATTTTATAAAGTTCCTCCCTGTATTATCCCTAGAAAAACTGTGCTTGTCGGCACACATACTAAGGGTAAGCCGCACTAACAGCAACCGCAGGGCCTTCTTCAGGAACTTTATCTGGTCAGTGTAAGCTAGCCTGAAAGGGGCTACCTCTCGGCCAAGCCAAACGCAGAAGGAGGGCTCTACGAACAAATGGATCACTATTTGCCCAATGCGGGATGCTGGCCTTTCAAGCTATAAAACAACAATAAAGCAAAAGATTAATAAACAAGCTTCTAAGGAGAATACAAAGGGAGTAGGCATCGTTCCACCTGATCTCTAAGAAAGCATAAACTTCAAGAATACAAAGGCATTTTTCTCTGGTTATCCATTTTATGTACATATACACACACTGCTGTTGGGGTATAAACAAAACTTCTACAAACTCTACAAAAAAATGATCTCCAAAAATATATTAATTTGTGAGGAAAGAAAGAACTGAAGGCATAGCACAGCTAAAGCTTCCTAGTTTCCAGACTATGTCTGATGCCATTTTTTCTTGGGCCGGCGAGATAGCTCAGCAGACTATGCGCCTGCCTTGGCAAGCACAGTGATGAGGGTTCGATAATCGGTCCCACATGTCATGCCAGCACTGGCCCTGCCCCTGGGGTGTGCTGACCCAGCAACAGTCTGGGTGTGTTGGCACGCGCCTGTAATCCCAGGGCTGGGGAGGCTAAAAACAAGAGGATCACTAGGAGTCCGAGCTGTGTAAGGAGACCCTGTACCAAATACATTAAAAAAAAAAAAAAAAAAAAAAAAAGCCATTGTTTTCCAACCAAAGAAATAAGCACTGGAATCCACATGTAGGAAAAGGCCAGAGAGGTATATGCATTTCCAAAATAAAAACAGATGTAATAGAAACAGCAAATTTCTGTATATTTTAACAGCTACAGACATCCTCCAACAGTTCCTTTAAATATCTATTCTATAGTTAGCTGTCTAATATTCTGACTGACAAGCTGGGGAAATAAAACTTGCTTTACGCAAGCCAAAGACTCAAATGACTAAATACAGTATATTGCTGGATACAGAAGGAAAAATCATTACATGTTCAAAAAAAACGAAGAAATGAGATACTAGTTAGTATCAAAAACAACAATAAACATTTGAGAAAAATTCTTCCTAATTACAACCAATGACTGACTGTATTCAGTCATACTTTTTACAGTAGATACTTCATATTACCCAAAGAAAGCATAAACTACTGCATGCTCTACTGAGGATGCCATGATAATCTCTTGTACTTTTCTCACCTACAAGGTGATAATGGTTTATTATGAACCCAAAAAAAGTATGAAAATGCTACAGCCTCATTAAATCTTTTTTTGGGGGGTGGGGATAACCAGGGCTCAAACTTGGGACCTGTGCTTGCCAGGCAGCAGCTTAAGCAACTGGGCGATCTCCCCAGCAAAACCCCAATGTAAATCTTTAAATTACAACAACAACAACAAAAAGACTCTAAGCATTAAGGAGGCACATCTGAAAGAAGGACTGACTGCAAGTTGGAACATGTCTACCTGTATTACTGGTTGAGTAATGTACGGGTCAAGGTATGGCATCAGTTTACAGTAGATGTCAGCTGTACTTATTTGGTGGGCGACCACTGTGATAAATCCGACGGCACCATAGCGTATCCACAGATTAGGATGACATAAGAATGGGGCTGGAATGGAGGAAACATATACATTAAACCAAGTTCACAAGCAAGTTTCAAATTATTGGGACAAATTCTCACTTTATAACAATTTGATAGAGATGGTATCACAATGTTACTATAAAGCTCCCTCACATACCCAACTAGCTTAAGGAATAAAATCAACCAAATGAACACAGTTATTACAATATTCCTTATGATAGCTATCAGCAATATCATAAAAGAATAAAAACAGATACCTCCTTTCAGGCAATCTTAAATGTATTACAGACATAAGCAACATCTACTATAGATATTAGCAATAGCATAAAAGAATAAAAACAGATACCTCTTTCTGGCAATCTTAAATATCTGTATTACAGACATAAGCAACATCTACTATAGGTATTAGCAATGTCATAAAAGAATAAAAACAGATACTTCCTTTCTGACAATCTTAAATGTCTATTTTTGGACCAAAACTAAAGATGTGTAGGTAGGCTCTCACACAACATTGGGTTAAAAAAAACTAGATAGCAGGGCATAGTGGCATATGCCTGCAATCCAGCCCTCTGGGAAGCTGATAGAGGAGGATCACAAGTTCAAGTCCAGCAGCTCAGTATGAAGGCCCTGGGGTCAATCCCCAGGGAAGGGAGGGAGGGAGGGAGGGAGGGACCCCTGGAAGGAGGCAGGTAAAAGAAAAGGAAAACAATTGACAAAGATATAAAATAAATCCCAATTTTCAGCAAATGATGACTCCTCTACTAATGCCCTCATAAAAGTTCAAAGAAACAACATCTACCATGTGGAGAAAGAAAACCACAGAGATACTTCTCCAAGAACAGTATCAAGAGATCAATTTCAGGGCCAGGGAGAGAGCTCAGCCAGCATAAATGCCTGCCTGTCAAGTACAAGGTCCCAAATTTGATCCCTGATACCATAAAAAGAGAGGAGAGAGATTTCATCAACTTAACATTCTTTTTAATTCAGGGGTTTGACCAAATCTAACACATAATTCCTAATTTCATTCATAAGGCACTATAAGTAAAAACTAAGAAGGTATAAAACAGCATGCCCATTGTTTAAAAAGTTCAAAATATAAGAGACAAAATCAAGTACTTTTATATTCCTTTTAATGATTCTTATGGGTTAAACCTAAATCAATGATTTCAACTAATAAACCTTATAAACTTAATTTGGAATAAAATTCAAATTTCTAAGAACAAAAGAATTGTGTTAGCCTTGAATATGCAAAGATATCAGCATTCACAGAATACTTATTTTATAAAAATTCATGTTAAGAAATAAAAATAGCCCCATTACTAATGACACAGAAAATGACAAAGGAAAAAAATTCATTCAAATTATCTCCATTCTCATTATACACAAAGATCGTAATTATCTTATGAACAATCTGTAGCTTCTGATCCATCTGGAAAAGGAAAGGTAGTATTTTCCTTCTGACTAAAAGAAAATGAGAATCAGAAAAACACTGAGAAGCTCCTGCAGACAGTTAAAGCCATAATGGAATAAAGTGTAGGGAGTGACTGAAGCTGGAAATTAATTGGTCATATGTGGGGAGAGGCCAAAGCCCACCAGAGGATGAAGAGTGCCTAACACAATCCAGCTGCTTCTGTCCAAAAGCAGTCCACCTTGCCTGAGACAACTGCAGTCATTAGTTGCTAGGCAACCCTGTGTGTGTCACATGATACCAACTTTGTCAAATGTATAAACACCCCTGGGATGACTGTGCAGTTCCTTCCCTCCCATCCCCAGAGAGGGCTCCCCTTAACCTCAGTTTTCCTCTCTTATTTCTTCATCTTCTCACATTTTTTCCAGGGAACATCAAGAGCCAGAGAACCTCACGGCATAAAAGGAGTTTGGTACTATGTTATACTGAGTTACTGGTACCAACTCTTAACTTCCCTGTACTATACAACCACACAAACACAGTTTATCTGTATTCGTGACATATAAATGTGCCTCCTGACACCTTGCTTTCAGCTCAATCACATTGCTTTGCTCTGGCGAAGGGATGTTAACAAAGGTCACAGAAAGGGAAACCTGACGCTGTACTGAGAGCCTTGCCCTCTTATGCTCCTGCCATCATCATGAGAACATAACCCGCACCTGCGGAGCCATGGTCATCACAGCTAGTGGTCCGGATGAGAAAGAAGGATCACACTCAAAGGCAATCGGAGGGATCACCACAGATACGTAAGAAATTTACTGAAGTAATAACTAAGGTTTTTCAGCTGATTGATATAACCATTATAACATCAGAGATTATTAGCGCAGACACAAAAAGCATGTCAAATGCTTAAAAAACAACAAACCTAAATCAAAAATATTTCCTATAAATCCAATCTTTTTTCTAGCTACCATATTCCAATTCTCTGGAGACACAGGAAAAAGGTGTGCATTTATAATATCTAAATGAAAAGAATGTAATTTTTAAAACTACAAAGAAATTGTAGAAGAAACCATTATAATCATCATCAAAAAAAAATCTCCTTTAAGAATCATAGCAATGATATCAGCATATCAGATGTCAGTAGAACACTTCAAACATACATTCCTAAAAAAAAATCTATTTTAACAACCATTCATACATGAAAAGACAGTCATCAGGTCAAAGAAGTCTGGGTGAGATTATAGCACTTGGGTCTAGCACAAAAATAAGGAAAGATGCACTGAAGAGGGTAGTAAGAAAAGGCTCACAATACCCATGTCTACTGTACTCTGCTCCAAGTCCAGAAAGCACAATACAGAATAAGTCCTTTTAGGCAGGAGGAAAGCACCAAACTCTGCCACTGTTCACAACACCAGGCCTATGCAAGTGAAAAGAAGTACCACAGTTCAAATGTCACCATCAAAACTCATGTTGAAATAATCTCTGTTGTGAGCTATTTTAGAGAGCAGAAACTGGTTGTCCAGAATCGGGGTGGGGGGAAGGCAGAAGAGGAGAAGAAGAGGAAGAGGAAGAGGAAGAGGAAGAGGAAGAGGAAGAGGAAGAGGAAGAGGA
>NDGN011536729.1:14870-25562 GCA_002564285.1 Tympanoctomys barrerae
GAGGAAGAGGAGGAGGAAGAGGAGGAAGGAGGAAGAGGAGGAGGAGGAGGAGCGGGAGGAAGAGAAGGAGACAGACAGACAGACAGAGGCAAACTGAAAGACAAGAGACAAAGACAGAATGGAAGAGTATAGGCTGAAACCCGCTCTATATGGATTATGGACTCAGGCACCAGGCCCACCCATATCCATGCCCATAGTAATCTACCCCCTAGGACTCAGGAACCAGGCCTACCCTAGAGAACCATCATGCTAGCATCAGATTTAGGATAAGGCCATTCCAGTGGCCAGGATTCAGGCAATACGTAGAGCCAAGTAGGTCCCCACAGAAATGTTCAAGGTCTACTCCACCACTAGGTCAGTTCCCATAAAAGTTTCCAGCTTCTACAAAGGCTTCAGGCCCACCCTATTCAATCTCTCAGTTCCTCCTCACGGGCCAAGTCAACAGACCCATACCAGTGAACTCTGGCACCAAGATCCAGTGGATGCAGAATACACCATGTATATCCTAAGCTTAATGACTAACACAGTGGACACAGGTGCCCAACCACGTCCTACACATCCAGGTGCTGGGCTTGCCAAAGCTGTCCCATACACGATGCCAGACTACCCATGAACACCAGTAGGATGCTTACCACACACAGATTTACCAAACAGCTTACCCAAAATTTCTGGACAAAATGACTGCTTTCACTTCTAAAATGTACTTATGTGTACAGATACCAACAGAGGGCAAAAAATACAGTTATCAGGGAAATATAACATTATCAGAGAAAGAAAATAAAGCACCAGTAATAGAAACTAAATATATGGAGGTCTACAAACAGCCTAACAAAAATTCTAAATAACTGCCTTAAACTCCAGAGTTACCAGAGTACATAGATAACAATGAAAGCAAGAAAACTATACATAAAGAAATAGAAGCCACTTAAAAAATAAATAAATGAAAGCCAGGCTGGCCAAATAGCTCAGTGGTTAAAGGCTCAGGAGCTGATCCCTGGGGGGCACACTGACACAGAAATTGAGACTGGGCATGGTGGCACACACCTGTAATCCCAGCACTTGGGAGGCTGTAAACAGATGGATCACTACGAGTCCGATCTAGTAGCGACACCCTGAACACCCTGAAGACCCTTCCCTAAAATACAAAAATAAATAAATAAATAAATGCCACAGAGAACACAATGACTAAATAAAAAAATTATAAAGCAAAAACTTAGCTCAAAAGCAGGTCATCTCAAGTGATTTATGAAACACCGTCACATGAATCAAGATATGCACTACTGAAGCTCCAGAAAAAAAATAGAAAGAAAAAATGGCAAAAAGTTTTCTTAAAGAAATGACAGGTTAGTCGGATTGCCATGAGTTTGAGGCCAGCCTAGCCTGTATATTAAGTTCAAGGCCAGCCTGATATACAAAGCAAGACCCTGTCTCAAAAAAAATAAAAATAAAAAAAATTGCGCTATACTGGACATATCTGTACATCCACATAACTTACTGACACTGCATGTTTATGAGCACCTTGCATTTATTCTGGCATTCCTAACTAGAAGCAGCAGGGAAAACTCTCAGAAGAAAAATCATTATAAACTTTGAATACTGAGCTAAAATACGATTATGACTTTTGTATTAAAATTGAAGGTATCTATTTTTCAGATAAATAAAATGCAGTATTAACTATAAGCTATATTAAACCTCAAAAATATTAGGCAACAGAAGGAACGCAGTGGATATGCCAATTATGCTGATCTGATCATTTTATGTTGTACAATTTTACTAAGATATTATTGTACCCCATAAATATATACAATTCTTGTATCAACATAAAAGCTATATGAAAAAGGAATGTATTATGTGAAATTTGTAAGAGCACATACTTCATTCATAGAAAATCTTCATTAAAATGAAGAGTATCAGACCATAAGAAAAAGCCAACCTTTGGCAGGTAGGCCACTTTAATAGCAGAAAAAGAAAACACTGATGTGAGAATGGAGAAAGAGAAACAGAAAAACATACCAAGGAACATATTACACATGTAAGAGAAAGACATCTCCTTTCTATATCTCCTTTCTGTATCTCCTGGCCAGGAATTTTTTTTTAATATTTTATCTATTTTCTTGTAATACTAACCCATTTTGATTCCTATCTTATTAGCTCTTTTAAAAAATAGCTCTTCTAGAGACAATGAATCTTTCAAGATCCAGGACTGTGTGGCTTACGTGAAAAATCAGAAACATTTCAATGTAATGCAGTCTTGACTGTTTCAGCAGTACTCAGCATTGCTGCTAAGTTTGTATTTTTAACATAATCATCAAAAACTTCAAACCAAAGTAAAGCAACAAGCCTAGATAGTAGCGTGTAACAGCAGAAGAAACAAAGTGGAGGGACAACACTCATAATGGAAAAAACATTTGCCAGCTATGCCTCGGGTTGAGGACTGAAACCTAGAAGATGTAAAAACTCAAAAAGTTACATCCTCCAAAATAAAAGACCCAGTCAAAGAAAAGAAAGACATTTGAATAAACAGAAATTGCTCAAAAGAAAAATGACCAATAAGACTACAAAAAAAAAAAAAAAAAAAAAAGTTTAGTTTGGGCATCAGACTAAAGCAAATCAAAACTGGGATTTCACTTTATTCCAGAATGGCCATTGTTAGAAACTCAAAAACCAAAACTGGCTAAGTTGGAGGTTAAACAAACAAAAACTAAATAAATAAAAGCTTCTATATTGTTGGTGCCAACTACTCTGCACATCAGTATAAAGAGCCATCAGAAAAACATGAAATTTCATTTAACCCTGATAACCTCCCTGGGTATTTTCCCAAAAGAAGTAACATTACATGACACACACACACCCATGTTTACAGCAGCACAGCTAATAAGAGCTAAGGCTTGGCAGCAAATTTATGCACATCAACAGATGAAAAGATTAAAAAATATGATGTGTATACATAATGGAGTACTGCTCAGCAACAAGAAGTTTAAACTTGAGTCCCTTGTAAGAAAACAGACATACCTTGAGACCTTAATGCTATGTGAAATGAGACGTTGGTTAAGTATCATGTAGCTTCCTTTTTTTTTAGAAAGTAAAAATGTAAATAATTCAGGGCCAGCCAAATAGCTCAGTGGATTAAAGCACCTGCAAGCAGGCACAGGCGCCAGGGGTCCCACCCTTGGGCCTGCCATGCAGGCCCCACCCTCGGGGCACACTGAGATAGTGATTGAGACTGGGTGTATTAGCACTCCCCTGTAATCCCAGCACTTGGGAGGGTATAAACAGGCGGATCACTATGAGTCCAATCTAGGAGTGAGACCGGGAACACCCTGTGGACCCTTCCCTAAAATACAAAAAATAAAAAAAAAATTATAAATACTTCAAAGAGCAAAATAATAGGTGGATGATAGGAAAGAGAGAAAACTTTTCCAAAAAAAAAAAGACTTTTCAGAAATTGGATGGTTTTCTCAAGATAGGGGGTGATGGGAGAAGGGAAAGCAAAGGGGGCGTGAAAAGGACCAAACTGCAATGTGCGAATGTACCATTTCTCCATAACAAATATATTTTTATGTATTATACTAATAAAAATGTTTTACACAGATATTTAGAGTGCAAAATAAACCTATAGCACTTTAACTTTTGACAAATTTTAAAAAATGCCAGGGTCATGGCTTAAATTTCCCATAATTTTTACTAATTTTACCTAATTTCTACCAACTACTGTCTAGCTTTGTATTAAAATAAACAATAGTCATAGTCTTTTTTGGTCTGAAAACTGTCTAAAGAAAACTCTACTATTCAAGTCTAATCAAGTTGGACTTCCTATTATTTATTTTTCCTTGGCAAATAATTCAGCAGCAATATTTTATCTAAAATTTTCTAAGATTTTCATGTCCTCTCAGTAGAGAGCCAACTACTTCCTTCCTAAAATAAAGTGAAAATAAGACTAAAAGTTCCAGATATTTTTAATTTGACAAATGGCCTGATTACTCTAAACTTTGAGGGAAATAGACAAATGTTACAAAGGTCAAGGCATGGTGACTTCAATATTATAAATTCTTTCCTGTCAATCAGCACAAGGGCACAGGTCCCAGATCACCCTTCACATGAACTGTCAACTCCAACTGCTGGTCAAGTGCTCCATAACTTGGGGTTTTGTTTTTTGATACTAGGGACTGAACTAAAGGCTTTGTGCCATTAACACCACACTGCACCATCATCTTCATCTGAGCTTCATCTCTAGCCCCCAAGATAAATTTAACTCTAGATCAAGATTTTTTACCAAGTCACATTTTTTATACCATCATTTTTTTAAAAGATGTTTTAAATTAAGGATCACAAAAATGTATTAACAGAATAAAGTAAAGCTCTATTTCCCAACCTGGACTAGAGGACCAAGCAGCCAGGACATCTTGCACACATAAAAGCGCACATATAATTCCATCCACACATGCACATTCACATACAACAGCTGAAATTATATGGTTGTAATTAATACATCGTATTATTTAAAAAGTGTATGCACTTATTCCTACATGCTAGTTTTTCCAGTCTAAATTTTTGAAACAGAAACTTACCAATGTCACTGGCAAATTCATAGACGTGCGGTTTTTGGAGCAGCCCTAACTGGCACATACAGGTAAGGGCATGAAGAGCTTTCACAATAACAAATTCCTCAGCATCGCTAAGACCTTGCTGCAACAGGGGCTTGAGAATTGAGGAGCTCTGCCAGCCAACATAGGCAGCTACACCTGGAAATGGAAAGAAACATTACAATCGCTGGGTAACCAAATGTGTTCACTATTATTAGATAATAAATCAAAAGCCAAGTAGGTTGATCAACAACTCAGTAAAGAATATTGTAATTCTGAACCAGCAAAATAAATGCAGATCGATACCAGATATTCTGATACTCGGAATATCATCCAGATATTCTGGGACACCAAGAGAAATCAAAAGGTACTAAGAATTTACAGGAAAAAACAAAACAAAACAAAACACAGGTTTCTCCTAAAAAAGAAGAATCATTCAGATGATTCTCAACAATGTAGGTTAGAAGACAACAGAGAAAGACCTTCAAAGTTATGAAAGAAATTTTACAATTCTTAATTAAGCTATTAATTAAAAAGAAAACAAAGTAAATCATTTCAAGCTGTGCAGACAGGAGAGGTCTGCCACCCGTGCAGCACTCCCAAAGAGAGCTTCTTGCTGACGCTCTCCAGCAAAACAGAGTGAAATGCACAATGCACAGAGTGGCAGCCCTAACGTACAAGTGCAGGGGAAAGAAGACGGCAGCTAATGAAGATCTAGAAACTGGTCTGAATTAACCTAAAAGCCAATACATTTTAGGAATGTCAAGAAGGCCGGGAGACAGCTCAGTAAGATAAGCGCTTGCCTTGCAAGCACAAGGGCCTGAGTTTAATCCCCGGTTCTGCAAAAAAAAAAAAGTCAAGAAGAAAAGACAATGGATTCCACATAACAAATAATACTGGTAAGAAAGAAACTAAATATTACAGATATGATAAAGAAGGCACATTACTTTCTTTTTCTACATTAAAATACAGAATGTCCTTAGTCAATGGTATAGAATAAATCCTGGTGTTGCCATATACCTGTTGCCACACACACTGAAGTGGTACAGGGCTCACAGGACTAGAACTGTGTTTAAGTAAATACAGTTATAGTATACTACTGGGCTCTATCATCAGTAAAATTTACACATTCGTAATCATGTAAGTTTTACTCTGAATCTTTAGCATCCATCTACACAGAGCACGAAAGACTATATTGTGATTATAAAAGTAAACATAAACTATGACAATGAAATTGTTAGCTCAAAATTCAACCAGTCAAAAAATAAAAGATAAAGGGAAAGAAAAGGGCATTAATCTGTACCACAAATCAAATTTAAGGCAATATAAACTGAATTACTTAAAAGTTACAGAAACAACACACTAAAGCCTAAAGTACCCTGAGATCAACACTTCAAAAGCTGACAAGGAAAGAGCAATCACGGTACAGTGACCACAAATCAGTTAACTCTTTTTTTGTCTGGTGCAGAAAAACATTTAATAGATAACATCTAAATTTGATAATAGTGAGCCATTTAATAGATAACATCTAAAGTGATTAAGTGTGGGCCAGCCAGATAGCTCAGCGGGCCAAAGCACCCGCTTAGGCAGAGCATTGCAGCCAGGTTCCATCGGCCTGCTGGGCCAGCCCCGCGCCCCCAGGGACACGCTGAGACAGTGACTGAAAGTGGGCGTGGTGGCACCCCCTGTAATCCCAGTGCTTGGGAGGCTGAAAACAGGAAGATCCCTAGGAGTTCAATATCTACAGAGAGAACTTAAACCCTATACTAAAATACACAAAAAAATAAAAAACAAAAATAATGTTGATAATAAAAATATTGGTAATGACCACTTAAAGACACTACCTGAGTGATTGCTTCTTGGAATTCCAACTATAGCTTTTCCTAATTTCTTTATAAATTCTGAATAAACTAAATGATTTCTAGGAGTGTATTTTCCTTGTGATTAAAAACTTAAAATGATTGTTTTAATAAATAAAAATATTACCTGAAACTCCAGAGGGTTATTTATAAACACTACAAACTGGGGCATACAATGACATTAAACAGCTAAAAATATTCTGGAAATAAAGAGTGACATCTAGGAATTCATACGTACTGCATTCACAATAGCTGAAATGATATGGTTGTAATTAATACATTATCATCATAATACATCTAGGAATTCACCCTACCAGACATTAAAGTCATACTGATCAAGCAATATGATCTAATATGGATGGGAGCATCGTGAGTACAAGAATATCATATGAGAATAAGGAAATGAATGGAAGAGACCAGATAGTCACAAAACTGACCCCTAACAGACAAGAGATAGGAGCATGGAAGGAATTACAGTTTCACTAATCAATGGGTAAGAAATGAAATGATCGCGGCCAGGGATTTAATTCAGTAGCACAGCACCTGCCTGGCAAACACCTGCCAGGTCCTGAGTCCAACTGCTGGTACATATCTCCCCACCTCCCAAAAAGAAATGCAATGTTTAATAAATACTGTTGGCGAAACTGGCTACATTTCTGAGAAGAAAATAAAATTTAGATTTTACCATATACTATGGCCCTTCAAAAGACCAATTCAACAGTTCACAAAACAAAGCATTAAAAAAAAGCATACAACTTGTTAATCTAATTCTAGAATGAGAAAAAACTTCAAAAACAAAAGCAAAGGGGCCGGGGAGATGGCTCAGTGGAATAAGGGCTTCCCTGGCAAGCGCAAGGGCCTGAGTACAATCCCCGGTTCTGCAAAAAAAAAAAAAAAAAAAAAAGTAAAATTGAAAAATTATAAAAGATATATAAATTACATAAAAATTGTTTAAGAAAATACAAAAAATATTTAAAATCAAGTTAAAGTGAGAAACATTCAACGTAAGTTAATGTTCTCTATATTTAAAAGACTAACAAATTCAACAAGCATAACTACTAGAAAAAAGGATCAAAATAATAAATTCACAAAATAAATACAAAGAATTCAATAAAATGAAAAAGATTTTCAACCTGATAGGTAAGCAAAGAGACATAAAGGAAAACAAAGTGCCATTTTACCTTTCCAACAAGCAAAGATTAAGTAAAGCCATGTGCAGTATTCAGTACAGACAAGAGAAAATAACCTAATCTTTTAAAAATTTATAAAAGTTTAAGTTTTAAAAAACTTATTCACATTCTCTAACTCACTAACTAAAATGTCACACTTTTATACTGAAAAAATAATTTGAAACAAATCTAGTCATGCACTGAATAGCAACATTTTGGTCAACAGCTACGCCATATACAACAGCAGTAGCACGGGGGCGAGCACCTTGCGACGTAGCCACCCTAGTCTGTGAAAGTACACTTCTACTTGAACGAAGAGGAGAGAATTTTTAGGACAAGTAATATTTCTCAGAATGTATCTCAGAATGTATAGTCCTATACTTAGTTAAGTATTTTACTTAAACACATACAGAATTTATCTGCATAATGATTTTTAAATAAAAAAGTTTATCTCAAACTAAAGATTAACTGAGTTTTGGTAAAATTACATAATGGAATAATTTGGATCTGTTATGGTTTCAAAGAAATGGCAGTATTAGAAAATATGTAGACTATATTATTAGAAAATATATTTTAAAAAAGAACATTTAACACTTCTCTGGCAGATTATGTTAATTTATCTTCACAACAATCAGTGAGACAAGTACTGTCTTGGGAAAGCCATGGCACAAAAAGATTAAATAATTTTCCCAAGGACTACAACTTGTAAGTGACCATGTCAGAAGTTGAACCCAAGAGTAGCTGTTCTTGACCATTAGTATTTAACAGAAGGAGGGCTGGGGAGATAGCTCAGTGGCATAAAGCCTCCTGGCAAGCACATGGTCCTGAGTGCCATCCCCAGTATCAAAAAAATAAGTAGAAAGTATTTAACGGGGACAGACGGAATGGAAAGAAAAAGGAAAACATTTGGAAAGAATACCAAAGCATGAACAAAGTTTATACACGGGTTGAAGGATTAAAACTGTTTTGCATTCTTCCTGCTTTTTTTTTTTTGGTGGTAGCAGGGATCAAACTCAGGACCTTGCGCTTGTCAGACAAGCACTTATTCCACTGAGCTATTTCCCCAGACCCCTCTTCTCAGTTTTCTGTACTCTCAAATGTTCTCCAATATGTATATATTATTTTCATTTAGCAAATAAAAATTACTTCTAAAAGAAATGGAATAATTTTATATATATTTCTAGAAAATGTAAATATAATCATTTAAAGCACTAACAACTGAGAGAAATTCTACAGACTATAGTTTCCCAAGATTTAAGATTATTTGGGAAGAGAAGGAAAACAAGGCAAACGGATGTCAGAAACAAAGTATACTATATTCAGGACCTGATGGAGTCCTACACTGGGTATGAAGGCAGCAATACACTAATACAAAGATTAAAGCAAACCAAAGATGTCTGAAAAAAGAATAATTTTCAGTAACATCAAAGTAAGAAAAGGTTGCAATTTCAAAGATTTTCAAAATAGAAAATATACTTTTCACTAAAATATTGCATGATATTTACAGAAATATCAATCTTCTTGTCATATGGGTTTCATGAATTCTTTATTTTTTAGAAAAAAAAAATTAACAGCAAACCTCACAGAGCTAGATTCCTGGAAAGCAAGATTTAAAGCCTTTGCAACTGTCTGCTACCCCACCTTAGAAAGCCTGCATAGTACAGCTCCAATTTCCACTATGCAAAGAATTCTTTTTAAAAAATCTTTATTTATGGTACTGGGGAGATGACTCAGTGGAATAAGCACTTCCCTGGCAAACACAAGGGCCTGAGTTCAATCCCCAGTTCCACCAAAAAAAAAAAAAAAACCTTTATTTATTTATTTCATTTTATTTATTATTTATTGTTTTGGCTGGTTCAGCCTGCCAAGAGCAGGGATGGCATGTGGTGCAGGGGATCGAACCATGGTCCCCTGCACCAGCTTAAGTTTGCCTAAGCAAGTGCGGTAGACGGCTGAGCTATCTTACTGGCCCTTAAAAAAATCTTTTGAGAGTAATAGACAAGTTGCTATTGTCATGTGGGCAGTAACAGTTAATGAATACTAATAGTAACATGAATTCAACACACAATAATTCCTAACTGACCTAACCTACACTGAAAAGACTCAAATAGGAAGAAAAAAATCGGTTATCATTCAAGAGATAAACATTTAATTCTATATCAAGCATGATTTAATCCATCCAAAATCCATTTCATTTATAATTTTAAAGCTAAGTGTAATAAGAACCACGCAGATATCTTCTTTAAACCTGAAAATGAAAAACACAAAATGAAAGACAGCAAAGCTGCTTTTCCACAATTTTCAGCATATAGAAAACCAAACCTGTAAATTTTTTTTGTAATAGATTTATTTTCAACCCACTTATATTTTAAATACTTTCTGATTCTAAAAGAAACACATGCCCACTGCAGAAAATCGGATGAGAATAGAAAACATAAAGAAAAACAATCACCAGTCTCAGCCCAAGAGATAACCACTGTTTTACGTGAGTAAACTGTAGCACTTTGTATAAGCACATGTAATTCCTGTTATTTTTGCCTTTACCCAGCTAGGATCACATCTTAAGTAGACCCACATCAGGCACTTACCAATACTTCACGGCACTTTCCCATGTCCCAATTGTCCTGACATACATTTTTGTGTGACCTCATGCTATTCCTTCATAGGGACGTGGCTCAGGGGAGTTACCAGCCCACTCCACCAGCTAGAATACATCACCCAAAAGCAGGCACAGAAATATTAAGAACTCCTTTCATTAGTAATGAAATTTGGTAGCATCATCACCAATCTTTCAGACAGGATGAAATTACTTGATAGTATAGTTTATAATCTTTAAAGACAAATTTAAAAACAAAAACCTACCAACTATACTATCAAAGAAAGCTCCACGCAGATGCCAATCGTTCTTATCATTCAGGAAAGTGATCATGTGAGACAACAAAACATCATTGGCTTTCTGACGCCCGAAGAATACACACAGCCGTGTTATTCCATTTTCCATTAAAGTTTGTTTCACAATATTTTCAGGATCACTTAACAAAGTGACAACTTTCTGCTGGACCATTTCATGTAAGGCTTGGA
>NDGN011536751.1:5998-17569 GCA_002564285.1 Tympanoctomys barrerae
TCTCTGTCTCTCTCTCTCTCTCTCTCTCTCTCTCTCTCTCTCTCTCTCTCATGTTCCTCTACCCAGCTACAGAAAAGATTGCATTTGAACATTATATAAGCTTATGCAATATTTTTGACACAGGGCAATTTATGCATGTGTTTAACTATGTGCACTAGAATATATATATGTATATATGTATATGTGTGTATATGGACACATATGCACATATATATTCATTCTCTGGAGTTCAGATTCAGGAGCAAACCCATTGCTCTATGGCTGGCTGTGTCAGAAGCCAAGGGGGGCTCACTGGCCCCCCACTGGGCCTGGGTTTGCTGCTCTTGCCTCAGACACTCCGGTCTTCATGGATTCCTAGACGTTAGAATTGTCTTTCTGCCCTCCATGTGCTGCAGCTTCAGTTCCCCGTGACTGGAGCTTGTCTTTCTGAGTGCACAAGGGCCCAAGGGCCTTCACAGCTCCAGCTGTCCTGGGCCAGCCTCTCGCCAGGCCTCCTCCCAAAGTTCATCCTGTTGCTCATCTCCATACTCATCACTTCCCACCCTATTTTATTTTCAGTATCATTAGGCTCTGCATTGTTCATTTTCAAGAACCTGTCCCAAGAGAGTCAGAATGGATCCCCTGCTTGGAAACCAAGGAGTAGGGCGCTCTGGGACCATATGCCACTAATGTGGACTTAAGAGGGAGCCTCCTCTGTATGGAGTTTCTAAAGTCCAGGACCAACTGATGGCATCCTAAGATGATTAGGAGGTGTGAGACCCAAATTTATTCCACATTAAAATGGCAACCAGAGAGACTTGAAGAAAAGTAGACCAACAATGGGTAAAGAATTTTCCCCCACCCTCCAGAAAAGCTAAAGAATGAATGAGTACTGTACAGCCTGGAAGTAGACAACAGGTTGGTCCTGGGATGGGTCAGGGGGGTGGCTCTTGGTCTTTGATGCAGGAGTTTAAATTTCTCAAGCACAGAAAATCCTGGTGGTCAGGCTGTCCTGTAGTGGTGCCAGCACAGCCTGGCTGTTGGCTCCTTAGCACTTACAGTTGTCGCCGGGGGTGGGGCACCAGCTCAGGGTGCTAGGCCCAGGGTGCTCATTAGTTCCTGGTCACCCACACCCCCAGGTGTGTCTGCAGGGCGTCCCATGCCCACATGAAGCCTTTGAGCTTCTCTTCCTCTCCTTCATGGGGGGTGGTGCTGAATCTCAACACGTGGAGTGGACACAGGCATTTCGCAGACAGAAGATGAAAGCAACCTGTCTACTTGAGGCCTAGGTCAGGGGCTAGACGTCACAGTCTCCTTGGCCCGGGACTGTAACACCTTCACACACAGCCAGGCATGTCCACCATAGAGTAGATGATACATTGCTCCACACACAAGTACAAAACGTGCAGCATATGTACAAAACACAGGTAGATTAATATAAAAGGTAGACAAGGAAGATGTATGGAGATAACTACATACAAAATATATGCCCTCACCACAGATATAGAATGTACTTACCAATAGAACTGCAAAAGACCTGCGTACCCCATATATAATGCACAACTCAGATGCAAAATACATTAAACTACATGGACATTATGGATATACATAAAAGATACACACAGGATACTTTACCATTTTTCTACATACAAATTCAACATATACACACAATATATATTCTTCTACTAGGCACACAAAGTACAACACATGTCTAAGAACATACAATATCCACAAAACGCAGCTATATAATCAGACCCATTGCTTTGCTTCCAAATCTATAAATCAATGAACATTTTAAAAAAAACTGTCCCATTTAGGCGCCTTTCCTTAGCTCAGTGATGGCGAACATTTTAACGCATTCAGGGATGCGAACGCCTGCCACAGGCTCACCACCACTGCCCTAGCCCAAATCAGTATTCTCCACGGCATCACTTCCTCCAGGCTCTTTTTTCACCTGCTGATTTCAGTCCTGAGAAGTAGCCCCTGAGACTTCAAGCAGAAAGATGGACACAACTTCCAGCACAGGAAGCTAGGGGGCTTTGCACCCATTCCCCTTCCTTCTACCAGCACCATAGGTGCAAAGTGTGGAAGGATCCAGGACAACTAGTGACCTACCAGGGCCCTCTTTGCCATGCCCTTTCTTTTAAAGTCCTCAGAGACCACTGATTGGCTCCAGCTACTGAACTCCCAGCATCTGAAACTCTCCAGATTAATTTAAAAGCAGCGGTGATCTAAGAAACCACACTATCCCAGGGCCCTAAATTAAGATACAGATACACCCATCAAAAAGATATGACAGCCCAAGCCCCTGTTGTAAGTGTTTATGTTGTCACCCAGTGTACAGAGGTCAGGATTTGTTCTGTCCGCTCTTTCTCTCTCTGATCTTGGCTCACTTCCTCATGGTTGGCCATAAAGTATCAGCGTCAACTCACTGATCCGCTGGAGAAAGTCATTACTTTCTGAAAAGCCTCAGGCTTGGAGTTCATGGCTGCCTGCAGTAGTGAGAAAGAGGTAGAGGCTAGCCTCCCACGGAGGACACATTAGGACAACGTGCAAACTACAAACGAAGGTGGTACCACTACGAAACCACTACTGCCCGTGGTGGTAAAGGCAGCACAGTGCTTGGACTCCTTTTGACCCAGAGTAGAGCACCACAGGGTGAGCCCTGCTCTCCAGGACTCCTCGGAGGCTCACTGACACACCAACCTGTGTGTAACGGGTGGCTAACTTGTCTGATAGAGCTGTAAACTCTCAGTTGCTCCTTGGCCGCACAGTGGAGGCCCCCCCTGCCTTGATGTCCAATCAGTGGGTTTGAATTCATGCCCTTGGCCTCATTAACATTGTTAGCACCTTGAGTCAACCAGCAGAGGTGGGATGCTGGAATCTGACTCAGTAGCTGTTCTGGCTATGACTGTATCCTCAGGCTTGGCCTTGCTGAGTCCAGCCGTTCCCCCACGGCACAGCAAGCAGGAACAGGGGAGGCAGCGGACTCCCTCTAAACTGGGATGTCTATTCCTAAAACTATTTCACTTTTTCCTTCTCTTTGCTACCCTTCCCACCAAAGCTCAGCTCCATTTCTCATAGTTTGTGTTTGATTATTTTTAAAGAAGAAAAGTGCAATAAAATCAATAGTGACTGTTTTCTTTAGCAATAGCTCTTTCAAAATCTTGCTCTCAGGACTGAAAAGTGATAGATAGTACTTGGATTACTGAGTAACGCCCTTGACTTCTGGGTGTCCATTCACAGCCCAGCTAGTTCCTTCTTCCCACGTTCGCATGACTCGTGTCCCCTGAGGTCTGACCTCCTTCTGAAATGGACACGCATGCAGATGGCAGTGCACACACCAGGAAGGCCCACCAAGTGACATGTTGCTCTGTCGCCTTCCTGTGTACACCTTTCTGTCTCCGTGTGTCTCTGTTCTTCTCTCCTTCCCCTTTCTGCCTGCTCTCCCACATCATCCTTGAAACTTTTGGGAATTGGAACCTTGACTTTGACCTCGTGCGAGCCCATCTGGTCAACTTTGTGTCAGTCTGGCCGGGTGTAATGGAAGCCTGCAGGGAAGCACTTGCCAGTAGATAAGAATAAAGCATCCTGAGCCACTACAGGTCAGTTCCATGCACTAAAAGCCATTACTTGACCCTTCGTAGCCCCTTGTCCCCTCCCTCAGAGGGGATCCTCCTCAGAGAGATGGAGACGGAGGGCATACTGTCGGGAAGCTCACACCTGGGGGCCGCAGTAACCTGGGGTAACTTGGGAGTTGCCCTCTGACTCTCCTTCACAGTAAGCTGACTTATCCAACCACAGGGACTTGGTGAGAACGGTAGAGTGAGGCAGGCCCTGGTGGGCTTGGGTGGAGGTAGGCAAGCATGGAAGTCTAGGTGGTGAAGGTGAGACACTTGTAAAAATAAAGCCCCACGACTCACTGCAATGTGCAGCTGCACAAATGTTTGCATGCATGCTCAGGAGCTTCTGAAGAATCCCCTTTCCTGACATTTCTGGGATGCTGAATATTAAGACTGGACAATCAGGGTAAGCCTGCAAGCCCAGGGTCCCATTCCATTCCTTTCAGTCTACCTTGCTCTATGTACATATCTACAGCCAAAGCTCATTTAACCCACAGGGAAACCTCAGGGAAGGGAATGTCCTGGCTGCTTTGCAATTCTGGTTATTTGAGTGAGAATGGGAACATGTGTGGTTCAGCCTTTGCTCATTGTTGAAAGGTAGTGCTTGCTAAGTAGGTTAGTATAAACTCTCCTGCCTTAGTACGTGGAGTGTTTGAAGATGATACAAGACCTTGCTTTGCTCAGGGTCAACCTTCTAAACCTCAGTGTTCAGTGCACAGAAATGGAGATGAAGCAGACCAAAGAGACAGGCTGAATGACGCTGGCTTCCAGACAGACCTGGAAGTGGCCAGCTGGGCGCTTCCCGGCTTACGCCATGATGCTCTTGCTGTTGTGTGCCTCTTTCTACTGAAGGTATAGTAAGAATGAATAACTTTTGTCCATTAAGGTTTTGGTTAGTTGGTCCTGAGTTACTGGAGGTTTTTCCATATATACATATATCTGTGTGTGTATATATGTATAATATATGTATATATGTATGCCATTCTTTTTAAAATTACACAAATACACATTTTCCCATGCCCTTAATTTCACTGATGTGGAATACATTTGACAATCCATAAAATAAGCTGCATTTATTTGAATTTTTAAAATGACCTTCCTTTGAGTTTTTCCACCTCTCCAATTTTGCTTTTTCTTCTTAGGGAACTCTCCAGTAGGTGTTTCTTTCATAACAAAAGAACAGGCTCCAGGATCACCTCTTTCCTTTCCCTCCCAGGTGGCAGCCTGGCTCAGGGATGAAAGGGGACGTGATCGAAGGGCCAGGTGCTTTATCTTTATTCTGTCTGCCCTGGTTGGCTATAACCTCATCACTGAGGACTAGACACATTATGCCAAAATGTAGCTCTGGGAAAGTGAAAACCTCAAGACCTGGCAAACAACTGATCTACTTAGCTTTCTCTTTGGCAGTCATGGTGGCCTAAATTTGAATTTTGCCAGTTCTGAAAGTAACACTGTAAGTGAAGAACTAAAGGTCATATCTGGCCCGTGGAAGGTGAGACTTGTGGCAAACAATGGAATTAAAAAAAAAAAAAAAAAACCTGTTGTTGATTCTTGAGAAGCCTAAGGAGGGCGCGCACGTGGGCATTAACGCAACTGCAGTTCAGTTGCCTCTTTGGGCCTGAGCTGCATACACCATTCAAGAAATAGCTGGGCTAGAGGCAACCTGCTGTCCTTCTCCATCTTGCCTGGAAGTGTGTATTAGACCCATGCAGAAGTATTTTTTTCACCCTCACCTTCCTGCGTTTGGTTGAATGGGGCTAAGATGCATTCCGCACTGGGATTTGAGGCAGTTGATGTGACGCAGACGCATCTACCACCCCCTGCACTTCCTGAAGCCCTCCAAACTGGGCACGATAGCCTCGATCAGGTAGTAGAAGGCTTTAATCCAGACTCAGCATGACCTGTTGGTAAGCTAAGGCAGTTGAAGCGGCCTGCCTGGTTGTCTACCTTTTGTACTGCATGAGCCTCAGCATAGAAACTAATATAACTTCCTGTGCTCCTAAAATAGGCAGATATGTTCCAGGTGAGTTTGCAGCTGAGAAGTCCCTGCATCATTCCACTGACAGATGCACAGAGCAGGTGTGATTACATAATAACGTGGACAGCTGCTGCAATATCTAAATAATGGGGGGCAGTGTGGTTGTGTGTGCTAGGACCTTTGCTAGCTACCCAGAGGGCTGAATTGTGCATCAGGGCTTCAGAGAGGCCTCCAAGCCCCTCTTCTCCTCAAAAAGGACTCCCTAGACACTGATGGCTTGTTTGAGTACAGAAGTGCTCTAAGCTGCCAGACAGCATGAGAAAAGGAGCTGGGAGAAAGGATCTTCAGAGGCTCACTCGGGTACCAGACAGCTTGCACTGTCACCTGCTGACATTTCGGCCTTGGAACTTACTGAAGTGTAGGGCAGAGATGCTGACCTGTCAGGTGGGGCTAGAATGGAGCCAACCAGCTCCAGGCTAAGGCCTGGGTGGAGAAGCACGAGAGGCCTGGCTGGTTCTGGCAAGGGTGTATCTCAGCTCCTGAGGGTGTGAGCAGCCCCTGCGCTTGCCCCAGTTCTGCCTTCACGTGGGATCCAGCGACCCAGTTTCCTTTTGTTGTTGTGCTTCAATGGTTCCTTCATTCGAAGGGCCCCAGGAAGCTGGAAAGTCCCATGACTGAGCCCCAGCCTGCTGAGCAAGCAATGCCCCAGCCAAATTGGCCTCTTCTTGGGTTTCTGCATACCGGCACCCCTCTCGCCATGGAGGGTAATCTTGAAACAGTTGGGATTAACGGTGCCAGCAGTCAAAGAGGATTCTCTAGTTTCCATTAGAGACATAGCTATAAAGCTCATGAGTGGGGGATGCTGTTTCCTTTTCCAGACATGTGCATATGTGCTTATCTAGGCTCTCTCTGGAGACTATATATATATATATATATATATATATATATATATATATATATAGTGGAAATGGCCGCTCACTTAGGCTCATGCAACACAGGCTAATTAGGGTTTTCACTGGCTTCCTCGCTACTCGTGCGTACCTCCACAGCTGCCCTCCCATGTCCTGTCTCTAACAATTGCCGCAAACACAAAGAGGATGAGGCAGATAAATAAGCCTCCTTGGGATCAATTGGAGAAGGAACTCCAAGGCTGGTGGCAAAGCTTCGTAAGGATGATGCCGAAAGGGAACTGGGGTCTCCATGGTGATAAGAGTCTGAGGACCAATGGGAGCTGAAGGCAGAGCAGGACTTGTGCGGAGGACTCATGGGAGTTGGGAGTCATTTAACTATTTGTTTGCTTCAAGAAAATTTAGACACCAGCTATAACTGGATTGCACAGGATGTATAGATATTATCATTCTTGCTGACATATTCTGGAAGCTTTCAGCCCCACCAACACTGCCCCACCCAGGACTTCTGCAGCTGAGAGTTCCTGTGTCAGTAGGTTCTGATATTTGTACATAGGTTATACATATATGTATACATATGTGCCTCAATGAACATTGCCTGTCACCTGATCATGGGTGTACATAGACTTCATAGAGCTCCACAGTCTTTTGTAAATATTGACACAAGTAAATAAGTATATAAATATATATTATTGAGGATTTATTTTAACATCATTCTGTGTGAGATGAGAAAATAAAATAAAATTTTTGACAGACACTGATGGTTTCCACCCTCTTTCTTGCCTGCTTGGATTATTGTCCCTACAAAATGTAAACGTGCTGGCTCAGTCCTCACTCCACTTTCTGCAGCCATGAATGACCAGTTAGAGGCCAGGACGGGAGGTGGTTCTCTGGGATGTGTCGAGGATCAGCTCGGCCATGTGCCTGAGAGTCCATGCAGACAAAGCTGGGCGTGTAGATGGGAGGGTTGTGTGCATGCACGTGTGTGTATGCGTGCATGCGTGCGTGTGTATGTGTGTGTGTGTGTGTGTGTGTGTGTGTGTGTGGAGAGAGAGGTGAGATCTCCTCACGCATTGTATCAGTGCTTCCAGTGTCTTCCATGGAGCTCGGGAATGTGTGGGTAAGAGGACCAGGTATGAAAATCAAAGGCAGCCACCTTCAGCAACCTTCTTGTCCTCATGCTCCTCCTTCTGTTCATTAATGCTGCTTCTGGTGCCCAGGGGTCTAGACCAAGCAGGCTCTTAGCTCTCAAATGAGAATGTCTGTCTTCTCCTAAGAAAGAGGAGGATGGTTCCCCAGCTGCATCCCACAGCACACACGCACACACACACACACACACACACACACACACACACACAGAGCTGAGGAAGAGCTATCTGATTTCCTTTGGGGACTAAATGCTCTGGCATTCAGATGGCTCAGAAGCAGCTACAGCATGAAGCATGACCACAGGCGTGTCCTTGCCGTCCGCCACCAGCAAGTCAATCCACCCCTGCCTGCCGCCCATCCCCTACCTAGGCCTAAGTCTCTCATTCCAGATGTCCCATGTTGCCCCTTCGCACTCTGCCATCCTCTGTCGCCAGGACATTGAGCAAGCAATGCATCTTGTCCTCCCAACCTGAGCATACATTTAGAAGGATGCCTTTCTGAAGGGAGCAGGTACTGGAGTAAGGAGAGAAAGGATTTTTTAAAAAGCCATTTGGGACAACCCACTGCTGCAGGCATCTTCCAAGGGAGCACTTCTCCCACTGTGGAAGTACCCGGAAGACCTCTAAATTTTGCCAAACAGCCCCAGGTTGTTGATGTAGTGATGGTCCTTGCCCCATAGAGGTGGAAGACAGAGTCTTCTTAAGTCTGATTCCTCCTGGCGGCATCTCCTGCCGGACTGAGGAGTAAAAACTAGGATAGCTTTGTCTGCCCTTGTCTGTTTATAGCTTGTTAGGGGAAGGCAAGAAGGAACGGGTAGGGATGTGAAGAATCCGCATCAAGGTCTTTATTCTTTTCTGCACTTTTCAGGGGGAGAGCTCAATTAGCTTGAGCACACCTCCTGACCCACCTGAGCACACGGCCCTTTCCCTGCCTGGCCCGGGGCACATCCCCCGTACTCTGTCTGCTGTGAAGGCTGGAGCCCTGCACTGCTCACCAGCCAGGAGCTCCCTGCGTCAGAGAGGCCTCCCTCCCCTTGGAATGGAACAGGAGGACAGGCTACCTAGCCCAAGGCTCAGTGTAGCGGCTAGGAGGGGTGGAACTAGACTGGCCCAACTGGGAAACCAAAATAACCCTAAAGAAAGAGAGCAGGCCCAGAGCTGAGGGCCAGCGCCGAGGCCTAGATCAGTGGTTCACCAGCTCTGTGACCCTGAGGGAAACGCCCATGCTGTCTTGGAGCCTCTTGCCTCCCTGAGAGAACCAATAAGAGGAGTGGTGATCCTGCCTACCCTTAATTATGAGCCTTGTTTTTGTTTTTGTTTTTTTGTTTTGTTTTGTTTTGCAGAACCGGGGATTGAACTCAGACCCTTGCGCTTGCCAAGGAAGCACTTATTCCACTGAGCCAGCTCCCAGCCCCATGCCTACCCTTAACTATGAAGACTAAATGAACAATACACAGTGGGAGAGCCATAGAAATCCGTAACTGTATCTTGATTCCTGGATTCCCACTTCCAAAAGATCTATACAGGGCAGGGTACTAGTAATCCAAGATGTAACAGTTGAAGAATTTTCCAACCTCTTCTAGGCCAAGGGATGCAAAGGTTAACCCCAGAAGATCTAGAAGCCTCTGAAAATTGTAAAAGACATGCAGTAGTGTGGTCATCTTTCTGTAGAAAGTGCTTACAGCCCCCAAAGTTAAAACTGTCTGCCAAGTTCAGATCTTTCGTCTTCTCCTCAAAGTCTAGGAAGAAAAAATGACTTGCCAAGCTACTTTCATTTATTCAAAAAATGTTTGTACATCCGGTATTTAGGATGCTGTTCCCTTGTGGTTCTTTTCGCAAGGAGGGAAAGAAAAAAATCAAAATGAATTAGCAGCTGGCAGAGCCAGACCCAGCTCCTGCCCCCAGGGCCTCCTCTCCATTCACCAGCCCCTGTGTAGTAGTGGGGCCTGGGCCACAGGCCCCAGAGTTCAGACTTGAAATCTCCCCATGCATTTGGAGCTCAACAGCTAGAGAAGGCACCATATTTTGGTGTAAAATTAATGATATTGAAATGATATGGAAACAAGGTCATCTACAACGCTTTGACCCATTGGCAGCCCTGATGATCTGCTCCATGTTGTTCCCAAGGCCACCTCTTCCTTTGTGTTCCCTCTCCTAGATCAGTTTACAGTACACCCATGATGACTGGCTTATCCAGAAAAGATCAAGGCTCTTTGGCCTTGTACCCATTCTAGCCTGAACACTAGCCAGAGCCGTCAGCGCTGAACAGTTTGCAGTGAAGTTAAGAGGAAAATCTCCCATCTGCACTGCTGCATATACCAAGGAAAAGCTGCCTCCCTTCGGGTCTGCTGCGATGGGAGATTTACACTCTCTGTTTGGCTGATCATTTGGGCAGCCACCAACACCCATGTGAGAAGTAAAACTAGAGCCGTTCTGTTGCCATGACTTGTGGTGCCTTCTCTTCCAGCCTAAACTCGGCATCATAAATGTCTTGCTAATCTCTGAATCCCCAGCATGCAGTACTGTGCCAGGCACAATAAGTATACACTGAATAAATGAATATCTATCTCACACAGTCACAATGGTGGCAGTCTTCTATAGCATTGGACTCTGAAAACAGAGAGATGTTGTAGAATCCCTGTTTCTCTAGCCCTCTCATCTCCACTTTTGGGGTAAGACTGGCCTTTAGGTGCAGCTGGTATGAACCATTTGAATTAAACAGCCCATCAAATTGCCTCATACCTCCTAATGCCTGGCCCACAAATCACAGAGAATCTGTCTGCCAGAGCCTGTCCAACCCACCCCAAGCCCAGGTCAAAAACCTTCTCATTTCCCAAGGGGCTAACACTCCATAGAGCTCCAACAGACTCCCCAAATTCTTTGTTTCTTTCACTACATGTCCCGTGCTGGCCTTGAACTCACAGCTATCCTCCTGCCCTGGCAGTGCTGGGGTTACAGATATTTGCCAGGCTGCCTTGCCAAATTCTAAGGCTGGGAGGATCTAGTACCATTAAGAAATGCTCCACCTTGGAGTCAGGCTTGAAGTCCATTCCTGACTCTATTGAATAGTATTTTAGTGACCTTAAAAAAGGAAGGGTCAATTTGAAGAGGACCAGGACCCTGCCTGTGTCAAGGACTTACTCTATGCCAAAATGTCTACAAGGTATTTGACATGCATTATGTCATTTACGTCTTGCAGCAATCCTGTGACATGAGTGTTATTCTGTACGTTTTACAAATTAGGAAGCTGAATCTCAGTCTATATGTAGCCCAGAATCACACAGCTACATACCTGGCAAACCCTTTGACAGACCAAAGCCCTTTTTTTTTCCTTTTTTTAATTTTAATTTTTGATACAGGATTTTGCGATGCAGTTCAGACTTGTAGTGATCCTCCTATCTTAGCCTCCCAGCACTGGGGTTACAGGCATGCACCCATGCACCACCACACCTGGTTCTGGGGCCAGCATGGCATGCAGTACCAGGGATCAAACTTGGGACCTTGCGCTTCCCAGGCAGGTGCTTATGCCACCAAGCTATCTCCCCAGCCCCAAAGCCCATTCTTAATGAATAGTGTAAACAATAGATGTGAAACACCTTCTTCCCTCTGTGATTGAGGACACAGGCGTAAGTCTTGCAAGACAACAATAAGAAAATTTCACTTTCTGTAAGGAATCTTAATATAATCAAAATTGTCCACCTGGCTAGGTGAGCTAGGATGAAAATGATCTTGATACTGGCTCTCAGCCCCACCTCTCTGAGCCCAGGGAAATGGCACCAAAGCGTTAGCGAACAGGAAAAGGCGTCAGCCTAGGGAAGAAACGTCTCGTTCCTTTTGCAGCAGAGGAAGCCAGGCAGGCAGGGAGCTGGGGTAGAGAGTGACTGGTTTTTGAGGGATTTTTTAATTTTTATTTATTTATTTTGTGTGTGTGTGTG
>NDGN011536757.1:1124-19878 GCA_002564285.1 Tympanoctomys barrerae
AAAGAAAGAAAGAAAGAAAGAAAGAAAGAAAGAAAGAAAGAAAGAAAGAAAGAAAAAAGATTATTCTGGCTTCTGGAGAGAAAATGGATGTAGGGGCCAGATGATGTCAGAGGCTAATTATGAGTCTCTGAGACCGAGCAGGCAAGACACCATGGTGGCTTGGACGAGGGCAATTTTCTCAGTCTTGGCACTGGACACACAGGACAGGGATCACACTCTAAACAGTGTAGGGTGCTTAGCAGCATCCATGTTCTCTGTTCACCAGATGCCCCTAGAGCCCCTCAACATTGTGAAAACTGCAGCTATTTTCAGATGTTACCAAATGTCTCCTGGGAGAGGGGCAACACTGGCCCCTTTGAGAACCCTGGACTAAGAGGGAAATGGTGGCATGGAGGGAAGTGGGTGGCTGGCGAGAGGGAGCCTAGGACTTGGCGATGGAACACGAGAAGTGCAGGAGTGGGAATGCCAAGGGCGACTCTATGCCACCGAGCAGTGTTGGTGGCACCCACTGACAAGCAGAGGGGCAAGCCCAGTCCGGAGGGTGCAGCAAGTGGAACACTGCTGTGCTGTACTGTGAACTGGCAGTGAATGGAAATGTCTTTCTCTTATGTGGCCTCAGTTTTCTCACCCTCGTAAGACAACGTGCTGGTGGAGGACAGCAAATATATTAAGATGTGTGCTCCTTCCTGCACCAAAGGAGACATAACTAATGGATTGCAGTTTGCAGATCATGAATATTTCCCCACACAGAGCTCTGGAATGAATACCTGTGGCAGAGAAAATGTGGAAAAGAAAATGTATTCGTTATCCCTAGACCTGAAATGTATCGCAGTGTCTTCTAACTTGCCACGAAGTGGACATTTCCTTCAAGGGGATCAAAGCATGTCTGTGAATGCAGGCTGCTGTGATGGGAGGCACAAGACACCCCACCCTTCAGGTCAGATGCTTATCATGCTGTGCAAGTTGGCTTTCTAGCACTGTGGCAAAATGCCTGGGAACAACGGCTTAAAAGGCTGAAAGGTTTAGTTCAGCTCATGGTTTCAGAGGTTTCAGTCCCTGGCCAGCTGGCTCCTTTGCTTTAGGTCTGTGGGGCGGCAGCAGTATGACAGAACGGTATGGTGAAAGAGAAATGCTCATGGAGGCTGGGAAGAAGAGAGAGAAAGCAGCTCAAGAGGAAGGGACAAAACACGCCCTGCAAAGGCAAAGGCCTGTCCCAGTGACCTGCTGCACCCAGTCAGGCCCCTCTCCTGGGCAGCCTTCTCAGCTATGCAGTCCTCAATGGATTAAACCTGTGTGAAGTTAGAGCCCCCATGATCCCCTCTGTTCCCAAGAGCCTGTCAGTGGCAACTAAGCATTCAGCGCGTGAGCCTCTGGGGGACACTTTGGGCTCCAATGACGTCATCCAACCCCTGGAGAGAGTGCTCCCTTTGTGTCCCTTGTTGCAATTCTCAAGAGGCTGTGGAAGTTGCCCTGGCTGGAATCCAGAGGCTGGGGGATGCGCCTGCCTCTCAGAGTCTTTGCCGCCATCTTTCCTCTCTTGCTAGCTGTGTCCCTGAGATTGTTTGTCTGTCTCAGTCTCTGTATGACCCAAATCCTCCACGTCATCCACGCATCCGTACACTGCCCCGTCAGCTTCTAATGCAGCGTGGGACTAGTTGTTTCCCTAATCCACAGTCTCCCACTCCATAGCTTCAGGTCGCCACAGTCCACTACAGCCTGAAAATGTTCCTCAACTCTTTCATGAGAGAGCACACGCAGATAACATTTATTACAGTCTGTCATTATAATTGTTCTATTCGTTATCAGCCCATGTTGTTAAGCTCTTCCTTTGGCTAACTTTAAATCAAGTTTTATCATAAGTACCTAGGTGTAGGGGGAAAAAACCCATAGTGCATACAGGGTTTAGTGAGATCTACTGTTTCAGGAGTCTACTTGGGTCTTGGGACACATTCCCCATGGATAAGGTGTGACTTTTGTAGATATTTTATTGATTTTTTTTTCATTTTTATTCAAAAGCACTTTGTTTCCTGTTAATGCTTTTAAAACACAGATGCTTGAAATGTGAATTTTAAAATATTTGTCTTCCTTCCAATTTGAATGCTGTAGCAAACCCTCTATTAGAATAATCCTATACTCCTGCAGTGGATTGAATGGTGTGTGTCCCAGAAATATGTTCAAGTCCTAAACCCTGAACTTAGGCATGTGACTTTATTTGGAAAGAAGGTCTTTGTGTATTCAGTCAAATTAATATGAGGTCATACTGGATTAGGGTGGGTCTGATCCAGTAGCTAGTGCCCTTAGGAGAGGGAAATGTGGACACAGACGCAAGGAGAGCACAACATGACAAGGGAGGCAGAGATGGGAACGACGCATCTCACAGCCAAGGATCCTGAGGTTTGCCAGCAGCCGTCAGAAGCCAAGAAAACAGGCCTAGAACAGATTCTCACTCCCATCCCCCACTTGGCCTCACTGAAGGAGCCAAACCTGGCCAACACCTTGATTTCAGACTTCTGTCCTCCAAAAGTCTGTGAGAAAAATCCATCCCTGTTGTTCCCAGGTGCCCTGTCTGTGGTAAACTGTAGCAATGGCCCCAACCCCAAGTCCTCCCCGGAGGGAGGCAGCTCTTCCTGTGGGGCTGTGTGCGGACTTCTTCTCTCAGGCAGTGGCAGTGATGGGGAAGCCGGTCTCCCTCCCACTCTTCCTCCATCCTGGACCCAGACAGGCTCTTGCTTCTGAGGACTGCATGTTCCTTGTTAGGGTTTAGGTATAAAACAGCCCCCAAGCCTGAGGTGTTTGGAAGGTGTGTGGATTTGGGGGACTTTATGGAGGACTCGCTGTTAGGAGTCCTACTAGAGGTAGGCCACTGGGGAGTGACTGGAAGACTGTATTCTTGTCACCTGGTCCTTCCTTCCTTCTTGTTTCCTGGCTGCCATGACATGAGGAGCTTTCCTTCCCACCAGGCCCTTCTACTGAGCAGGTTGTGGAGCCCTGTGGCCATGGACTGAAGCTCTCCCGCATCAGCCTTCTGGGGGAGGGAGCTGTGATTCTTGGGGCTTAGCCCCTGTGCTAGGGCCACAGACCCCAGCTGGCCTGCAGCCACCTTTACCTGGCATGAGGTTCTTGTGTTCAGGATCCAAGCTCACATTTTCCGATCCCTTCTCCTGCTTCATCTTTATCCAGCCCTTTGAGTCTTTGTTTAAAGTGTTCATACTTGGGTCACTATGGATGTTGTCACACTAGCTTTGATGTTGCAAAGTGCTGTGTACCTCCATGCCTGAGTTTTCACCATGCCTCTCCATTTTCACCCGAGCAAGTGCCTTTCCAAGCCCCAACCCTGCCCCCTTCTCGCCTTGCAACAAGGCTGACCTATATAGCAAGTGGATAATTCAGAATGCAACTTCCGAGGTGGGGGCACAAATCCACAGTTTTCGCTTTAGTGTCTCCTCACCAGCTCTGGTAGAACTTTCTGCCCATCAGCAAGGGCACCAGGTGGCTTTGCCAAAAGGCTGACAGTGAAAAGCTTTGGGGTGCCAGCCACATTGGAAGACACATTAGAAGCAGCTCTTGCAACCTGTGAGCTCAGCCACCAGATGAATGAATGATTGCTCTCAAACCCTGACCCAGGGCTGGCCAAATAGCTCAGCGGGTTAAAGCACCTGCAAGCAGGCGCAGAGGCCAGGAGTTCATTCCCCGGGCCTGCCATGCTGGCCCTGCCCCCAGGGTGCACTGAAAGGGCAATCGAGACTGGGTGTGGTAGCACGTGCCTGTAATCCCAGCTCTTGGGAGGCTGTAAACAGGCGGATCACTATGAGTCCAATCTAGTACTGAGACCCTGAACACCCTGTAGACCCTTCCCTAAAATACAAAAAAATAAAAATAAAATCAAACCCTGACCCAAAGGAACCACAGAGATAAGTGATCTTTGCTACTTTAGGCCTGTATGTTTTGCGATCGCTTATTGTATAGTTTTATCAACTGATGCAGTTCCCTTTGATAGCGCGGGGGCGCCCTTCCCTGTCTCCCTGATCCGCCCCCCATTGGCTCTTCAGGTTGCCTGCTTCTCTCCTGGCACACATCCTGCCTCTTCCCGGCACCCTTCCTGGCTGTCCCCAGCTGGGCTGAGTGTCCCTTTCACTCTGCTCGCCAGCTGCTCTGAATGGCTTTTGTCCCTCGAGTGGACCTTGCTCTCTTTTTCACCTTACAGTCTCCGTGGCCCCTCCCTACCTTCCCTTGGGATGCCCCCCTGTGTCCTCTCACTCCTTCTCTGGCTCCCTTGCTGGGCTGGGCATCCTGCCGTGGGTGCCTCTAGCCATCGATGCGCATCTTCATCGGGCCACATCATGGTTCTGTGATGCTGCCCCACACTCAGGGTGAGGTCCAGCCTGGGGCTGGGGCTGGGGCTGGGCCTTATCATCCCAGCACTGCCATCGTGATGGAGAATGAAGGGTGTCTTTGTTAGGAAAGTTTGTGAGAAGGGTTGGCGGAGGCCTCTGCAGCATGATTCCTGAGCCTGGCTGGTGCTCAGCCAGCGCAGAACCTTTCGAAGGTGGGCCTCAGGGTCTGGGAAGCTGGTATCTCTCTCCAAAGGCGGACTCGAGGAAGACAGTCTGAGAGCAGGCTGGATTCGGTGTCAAGAGTGAAAATGCCGATGCAGAGGGAGCTGCACACTCAGCATGCTGGGAGGGATGTGCTCATTGAGGAGGACCAGGGAACTGGAGGGGACGACAGCAAGCGGAGAGTGCTACGCCGAGCTCAAAGTTCACCCGCGAGACCCCACCAGGCCTCTCGCTTAGAGACTTGCCTAACACCTCACGCTTCTCCCTGGAATCACTTCTTTTCATGGTAGTTAAGTAATTTCTTGTACGATTTGTTTACTAGGGTTGGCTTCCTGAGCGTGAACTCCACAGGGGTTGGGACTATGCCACGTCTCCGCACCTACTCGTGCCTGGCACTTTGACGATACTCTATTATTATTTGTTGGAGCAATGGATAATTGCGGAATAAATAATGTTAAAGCCATCCAATTGACAGAGCTGTTCCAAAGAAAGGGGAGTAATTATGTGTAGAAATGAATGAATGTTGTGTTATAAAATAAAGCCACTGGCTAGAAGAATAAGCTGGTGAGTGAATGAATAAAGTAATAATGGTGTACACAGCTTGGGCAGGCAAAATCTAATTCTTCCTATGAGAGAAAGGCCCAAGAAGTCACCATCTTCCGTTCCCAAGGCTCAGGTGGTCTGACATGCAAATGGGGTGGTTCTCTAGTTCTCTGTCTCCCCCACCACAACAAAGAGTGGAGCCCCCTTTGCAGGCTTTTCTAGCACCTTCCACACCACCTGCGGAGCCAGTTTCAGCCCTGAGTCCTCACTTCTTGCTTCACCTCAGTCACAGTAGAGGTAATGGAGCCCCAGGCTGGGTTACCTGTCCAGGTGCCTTTCACTGCAGAGCAAATGTTGAGAGAAGTGGGTGTCCATCCACACCTCCTCCTCAGCCCTGTGCTGTGCATCATGATGTGACCCATTGCAGAGGGCAAAATCCAGAAGTGGAGGAACCTCTTGGTGGCCCTCTGTCATCTCTTCCCCAGTGGAAACAACCAGAGGGCAATAAGCAGACTCTGGCCCAGGGCCCAGCATTTCTGAGCCTCAGTCTCACCTGAGGAAGCCAACTGTGCAAAAGGTCAAAATCCCAGTGGGGTTGGAGTGGGAAAATTAACATTCCCAAGGGACTCTAAGCAACAGGATTTCCTGACCTGGGACTATTACCTTTCT
Source organism: Tympanoctomys barrerae (assembly GCA_002564285.1). Lineage (NCBI taxonomy): Eukaryota > Metazoa > Chordata > Mammalia > Rodentia > Octodontidae > Tympanoctomys > Tympanoctomys barrerae. The sequence goes on from NDGN011536757.1 coordinate 6,893, forward strand.
CACGTTGTGTGGCCAGATTTATTTCCTGCTATTATTAAAAGCATGAAAAAGCTGAAGACACTTACTTAATGGAAACAAGGAAAGGAGTGTGTTTGGTTCTGGACTTTAAGGAGGAAGTAAGATCACGGAATTAACTCTAGTAGGAGGGCCAGGATTCTAGTGCTGGATCCACCTGTCTTTGCCATCATTTGGAGGGAGCACTGTCACATGTCTGAACCTTTCGCTTTCAAAGGCCCATCCATGGTTGGGGGACTGTGGCAATTCTACATCAGCACTCCCAGGATTGCTTTGTGGGTGAGGCAAGGTGATTCACCAGGAGAATTGCAAATGAAAAGTGAAATTTTAAATGGAAAAGTACATCTGAGTTGTCTTTCTTTTTATATTTAGTACAGGGTCTATAGGGTCTCACTATACAGATCAGATTCATAGTGATCCTCCTGTTTTCAGCCTCCCAAGCACTAGGATTACAGATGCGTGTCATGCCCAGGCTGAATCACTGTCTCAGTACGCCCCAGGGGCAGGGCCAGCACGGCAAGCCAGGGATTGAACCCCAGTCCCTGAGTCTCCTAAGCAGGCACTTTAATCCGCTGAACTATCTAAACAGTCCTCTTTCTTTCTTTCTTTCTTTCTTTCTTTCTTTCTTTCTTTCTTTCTTCTTTCTTTCCTTTCTTCTTCCTCTTCCTCCTCCTCCTTCTCCTCCTCCTTGTTTGTCTTCTTCTTTGGAGATAGGGTTTCATACAGTCCAGGCTGTTCTTGAACTCACTGTGGAGCCAGGCTGGCCTCAAGCTTATGGTGACCCTCCTACCTCAGCCTCCCGAGCACTTGCTATCTGAGTCTTGCTCTTCAGTTGGGATCTCCTCCTCCAACAATCTAGCACCTGCCCCTCAGCCTTCTCCATTCTCTGTGCCTCAGTGGCTCTCCAGGAGAAAGTCGCCTTCCAGGCTGAGTCCAGGCTAATGGTGGGCTGCCCCCAGCCTCCCAGACCTACCTCCCACTGCCTCTTCTCCAGTGGGCTCTGCCCCCACATCCCCACCAGGTTTGACAGTGCATCTCTGTTTGTTGCTCACTCTAACACCCTCCCATTCGTGACATTGTCTTTGTCCTGGTTTCCTCACGGTCAAGTGGTATGGCTCTCCACATCTTTTGCCCCTCAATTCCTAAAGTGTGGTCCAGAATCACCAGTATTGCCCTCCCTTGGGAACTTGTTAGAGATGCAGAAGTTCTCAGGTCCCATTCTGGAAGCAGGAACTCTGGGGAGGGGCCCTCCAGGGGGTTCTGATGCATCATCAAGCTTATGAACCCCTGGGGTACACTGCCTTCCCAACAGACCAGGAGCTTCCTGAGGGTAAGGTGGCTCCCAAGGCCCAAGCCAAAGCCTGGCATACAGAGACCAAGAGTACACATAGAAGTCTCGTAGGTGCCTAATGGCCTTAAGTGGATGGAAATGGGGCCACCCTGTCTCAGGCACTGTCACCTTCCTTCCTGCCACTGCACCTGGCCCTCAGTATTCCTCTTGTCCCTGGCTTCCCATGGCCTTGTTCCCAAATGCTCCCCAAATCTCAAGGCCCATGTTTCTGGTCTTTTCCAGAAAGCCCCTCTCATCCCTGCCCTGAGCCCTACAATGCCCTGGTCCCTCCCAATCTCCTTATATAACTGGTCCAGGCTTGCTTCTGGGCTGGTGCCTGGTCACATCTTCAGCAAGCCTGCCCTCAAAGGGGGTGCTCCCCTTGTGCATCCCCTCTGTGCTTTGCTTTGCACTAGCGTGGCCTCTATGAACAGCAACCCTTGCAAAACCGAGTGTCCTCGGCTGCTGCTCCATTGCTGGAAAGTCACCCTGAGGCTCTGGCAGCCAGAGCAGCTCATGCCACTTTTTGCTTCCCTGACCTGAAGGGCAAAGGCTGAGAAGATGAATGCCAGGCTTTTAGCAGGCAGCTGAGCTCTGTCCTCCAGTGACTCTGAGCCTCAGGAGGGAGCTGCGGAGTTCACACCGCTGAGCACATAGGGAAGGCACTCCCGTGCCACCCGGCTTCTGCCCACTCCAAGCTGTCTTTGGCTTTGCGTTTACATCCCTGTCCTTGCTGCTGTAGCTGTGTGTCCCCACGTCATCTCTCAAGCCTCCTGGAGCTGGGATGTCTGGCAGAATCCTTGGGAGAGGTTGCTCCTCCGCTGTTCCTCAGTCTTCTCACCCAGCAAATGGCCTACGTAGTAGCTCTGAGCTGCTAGGTTGTCAGGAGACTGAGTCAGAGAGTATTAGCAACAGAGCTCCACAGAGGGGGCCCCAAGCTCTTGTCAGCAGCAAGGATAAAAGAGCAGGCTGAGTGGTGGCTGAGTTGGTGCAGTGGCCAACTTTGTCTCAGCCTCCTCCAAGCCAGTCTCTGAATCCAGCCTCACACATGATTCTTGGGACCCAATTTCTAACCCTTTTAGTTTCCGCCGTGAGAACTCCAATTTAGTGCTGAAATGAAGTGCTCGCTTCTTGGGTTTGTTCTCTTTGCCTCCTTTGGCTGAAGGAAAGCAAATTCACTGGAGCGTTAGAAAGACCCAGTTTCACTTATTACAGTGGCACCCGTGTACCCCTGAGAGCTGGTCGTTGGACATGTATGTGGGAGACCTCACTCAGCCCGTGAACATCTGAGACCTTGTGGTTCCTGCCTAGAGCCTCCATGGGGCTCAGTTTGGTTTTTGCTCAATGAAGTCTTTATATAAACCTAGCTCTCTTCCAGCGTGGCTCCTGTAGCACACCTTGCTAGGCAAGTAGTGTGATAGCTCATTCTGCAGACAAGAAAATAGAGGTACTGAGAGCTATATTTACTGCTCAAGACAGATAGCTAGTGAGCGTAAAGTGTGAGTCAGGTGTGGGGGACCCAATTGCCCATGTTCTCCCCCCTACTCCACACAGCTACATGAGTGAAAGCCCTTGTTGTCTGTCTTGTCTCTGTGGCGGGGAGCTGGGTATTACTCAATGGTGGAGCCATGTTAACGACTAGATGCTAGTTAATGCTTCCCCAATAGCCACCATGTGTCAGTGTTGTAAGAGTTGGAAGCTTCAATATGCCCCCAAAGCTAACCTGTTAAAAGCCTGATCTCTAGCCCGGTGCTATTTGGAGGTGTGGAGCCTTTGAGGTGGGGCCTTATGAGAGGTCTTTAGATTATTGCGGGTGTGCCTTTAAAGGGGCAGGAAATAGGTCCTTCCCTCTCCCTCTCTTTTACTCCCTTGCCACACAGTGAGTTGTTTTAACACATGCTCCTGCCATGATGCGCTGCCCCTCACAGGGGCCTAAAAGCAATGGAATCCCCAGTGAGAGAATGGGTGAGACAAAATAAGTGTTTTCTTTTTCTAAACTGATTATCTTACATATTTGTTATGTTAACAGAAAGCTAAGACAGATTCTTTTGCACCCATTACCTCATGCAATCCCCAAAGAATTCAATTAGTTGCCCCACTCTACAAAGGAGGAAGTCAGTTTTCAGAGAGGGTGAGTAACTTGGCCAAAGTCGTGCTGTTAAGAAGTGTAGGGCTGGGACCAGATTTGCTTTGGTGTTACGCCCTTCAGCCGCGCCTTCCTTCCCTCTCATGACATTGTGGGGATTAAAGAACAACCTTTAAGACCCTAATTGCCCCAAACCTTGTCTTACATTTGGGATGAATAATGCTCTGTTTCCACATACAGTACATTTAGGGTCTCTGGACTGATGGAGAGTGTGAACAGGAAAATGGACTTTAAAAAAAAAACTCAACTTGAAAGCAATTTTTAACGTGCCAAATACTGCAAACCCGATCCAATACCCAGGTCTATTACACAGAAGGCCAGCATGTCCTACTCAGGCATTCTCATTTTGCAACAAGAGTGAATAAGAGCAAGCCCAGCAAGCATGACTCCCAGGAGCTAAGAATGTAATTGTCTAATGCGACATATGATCAGCTAGGGTCTTGTCTCAGACGCTTTAGTCCACCAAATGGCTTCTCTTGTCTCCAGGGGACAATAATCCCTGTGGAATTCTCCTTGGCACAGATGGGATTCCACACAGATAACGAGTTTTATTGCTTGAAAGCCTTTTGCTTTCGGTACTGCTGTTCCCAAGAAAGAACTGGAACTGTCAGAGCTTGCATCTGTCCTTTATTCCAGATACCTCTAGAGAAACTCACAGCCAGCTGTGCTGGCCCAGGGGCAGATGGGACAGGGTGGAGGAGTGAGCCTAGGGCTGGACAGAAACTCAGCACCCTTCCTCGTCTGGGGTTCTGAGCAGGCCGCTTAACAGTCTGAGCCTTGGCTATGAAATGGGAAGGGTAAAGGCTGATGGGATGGCCTGGGGCCTGAGATTCCCAGCTTTCATTGTGCTGGGACTTAATAGGTACCCTGCTGCTCCTGTTTTTAAGAAATAGCTCAGGGTTGAGGATGTAGCTCAGTAGGGGAGCACTTCCCTAGCAGAAGTGAGGCCCTGGGTTCAATCCCCAGCATTGCCAAAGAAATGGCTTAATGAAGTTTGGGGCCAACAAGAAAGGTGGCTCCATGCGCGGCTGCCCGGGGGTTAAGTGCTTCTTACAGAATATCCCTTTGGTCAAATCATTTCCTTTCTCAAAAACGGCCATCTACTTTCTGTCTCCTTTGAACGCAATTTAGAGTCAAACCAGCCGTCACAGTTTCTTATTTTGCAAAGTGCCTTCTCAGCTGATTTTTCTGCTGTCCAGAAAACCACTTAATAAATATTTCAAGAAAAGCAAAATACAATGAATCTAGCACTGTTCAGCTGAAAATCTTGGCCTTGTTTTCAAGAATCTCAGAAGCTAATTGGAAGCAAAAAGATACCAAAAAAAAGAAAGAAAGAAAGAAAAGAAAAAGAAAAAGGAGGATCATAACATTAGTCCTTAATTTTCTAAATATTAAATCAAGGAATCACTAATTCTGTTCCAATTCTGACCCATATCCAGAGGGCCTCATCTCTTATGACATTCCGAGAATGCTGCTTGTTAAGGTACCATTCAGCACAAGAAGCTACGGCCTGAAGCCCCCAGGCTAGTGGTGCTGACCATTTAATGAGAAAGCTCCCCCAGCAACTACAAGCTTCTGTTTTCTCAGCCTACACCTATTGTCAACAAGCGAAGACAATGTAACAAATGAGTGAGGGTGTGTGTGTGTGTGTGTGTGTGTGCTTTATTGGTGGACAAAGGGTAAATATAGGTGCCTGCTGTCTAGCATAATGACAAAAGACATTACCTTCACTAGTGAAAGTGAAGGTACCCAAGACCTTGCCTCGTGTGGCTTGGCTGGGTCATTTAGCGCCCCCAGAGGGCCCTGTGAACTGTCCAGGAGCCTGGTGCAGACTGGACGCTGTGCCCACAGCCTTGACACCTGCCTCCGCTGTAGTCCCAAGTGTAGCTGTCCACCACCAGGGAGGATTTCCAGTTGCTTCATGTTCATAATCTGTACAAGGGGATCCTTCCGAGACCAGAGTTTGCGTCCATGACTGCATACCGACTCTCCGGAACTACCAAGTGGCAGAGACTCAGCTTTCTCCAAGAAAATGCAAGAATTTGTGCAGGTCCTGGGGGTCTCCTGGGAATGAATATTTGCTTATGGATGTCTCCGTAGGGCAGAATTTGGACAGATTTGTTTCCTTTATAACCTGACTGTGAAGTTATAGCCCTTGCGGACTTTACCCTTTTACAGAGCCTATGCTTTTCTACCCAAATTAGTTGACATCACATATGACAGTGATTTTAGGTTGGTCAGTGGGTAACAGGGCCCCTTACTAATAGTCATTTGCAGGACACTTATTGTTGGCTGGGGTATAGTGCTAGTACCTGACACAAATACTTCCATGATATTTCGATGTAGGAAATGCTATGTTCCTGTACCTAAAGCCAATGAAATCTGCTTCAAGGCCTTACTCCTCATAAACTGAGCAATAGTCACTCATTCACTGGAGCTTCCTTTTTCCCTCTGTTGGTGCTATAGGCATGTAGAAGACTTTGCCACATGATGGGCAGAGAGACATCCCTTGGGACAGCTGAGGCAGGCACTGCTGGGGTAGTCCTGTCACCTGGCCTTCCACCCAGAGAAGCATTTTCTCTGCTAGGAGGGATTTCACAAAGTTAGGTAGCCAGGGGACCTTGTGGACATTCATGGCTGGCCCCCAGAAGTTCCTGGCATTAATGCAGCCCTTTCTCCCACCTCTTGAGTGGCTCTGCCCTTGGGGGACCTGGGTCCTACCCACCATGCCTGTATTTATATCCTCTTCATCTTTCTTCACGAGCCCCTTGGAGCTGTCCAAACCTTCTCCCCAAATCTCCCCTCCTCTTTTTTGGATTCCATACTTGTATTCTCCTTATTGGGTCCAAAACCCCAAACTCCTTAAATTCACAGGGTGACAGAGGCCAGGACATGGGGCTCAGCTGCCTGGCTGCCTTAGAAGGCAAATCAAGAATAGTCCAGGGGCCGGGGAGATGGCTCAGTGGAATAAGCGCTTCCCTGGCAAGGGCAAGGATTTGAGTTCAATCCCCAGTTCTGCAAAAAGAAAAAAAAAAAACAAACCAGTCCAATGGCTAAAAAAAAGCAATATATTTTCCAAAAACTCACTTGTTACACGTGTGTGTAAGGCCAATATTTATCAACAATGATGTGTCTGAGGTAATCAGCTTATAATGAGAGGAAGTGTATTCTGGAGGTTCCGGTTGCTGGGCAGTTGGCCTCATAGCTTTTGGGCCAATGGTGAAGCGGTACCTTATGGCAGGAGCACATAGAGAAAGCTGCATCTGTCACCAGCCAAGGGGCTGAGAGAGATTAGAAGGCCTGGGTTGTATGACTCATTCTAAGGCACTTCTTAATGACCCAGCGACCTCTTGCTAGACTCAACTCCTAAGGTCTTTTCCACCTTGCAGGAAACTAAACCTTAGTCTGGGAGACGTTTCTGACCCACAGCAAAGCAATGTGAAGCCTTACTCAATGCTCACAGCAAAGCCCTGAGAAGCCCCACAAAGCCGTCACCCCACTTAGCAGATTCACAAGTGCCCTCGGAAGGATTAATGGGCAACCAGATGACAGGTGGGTACGGGAGAACTGGTTTTGGTTCCACATCCAAAGTCTGCCATGGAGCCCTACCCTGCTGCCATTCTTACTTCTGGCCGCACTTTCCCCACCTGCAAGGTGACAGGCCCTAGTTCCTAGCAACCCCCTGAAGTCCCCGGCCTGCTTAACCAGCCTTTCCCTCTGTGGGCAGCAAGTAATCAGCCCTGGTCTGCAGGCAAGGTCTTTCTGGAAGGTGTTGGGCAGATTCACCCTCAGATGTTGGGGAGTATGAAGAAGTGACCCTGATCTAGGGCACCCTGTCTTGAGCCTTGGGAGCCAAATGAGCTGACACTCTCCCCACTTCCTTGCTTCAGAGGCTGAAACCTCTGAGGTATCAAAGCCAGCAAATGACCCCAGGAAATCGATGATAAGCACAGCACGACAGAAGCGGGGGGGCGGGGGGCAGGCAGGCAGTGCATTCCCTAGGTCCTCCTTGACTTTACCGTACCTTTTAATAGTGCCTGTCATTTTTTATTTAGTAGTTTCTACCTTCGGAACAGAGAGCGACCTTCCAAGATGATGCCTTGGGCTCCACCTGGTCTACTTCTGAGAGGAGAAGCGAAGACAGCAGTTCCCAGAGCTCCCAACACAGCTGGGTTTGTTTCATTTAATCTCTTAGCCTCTTTTTCTTCTGTTCCCCTGCAGAACTTTCGCTGTCCCACTTAGACCCACCCAGAGCAACTCTTCCTCTCCCCTGCCACAGCAGCACATCACCATGCAAATTTGTTTGGCCCCAGCGCCATAAGCCATAAAAGGCATTTAGTAGGTGGCCATGAGTCAATTTCCATCAAGCTTTTGGACACTGATGTAACCACTGCTCATCAGTTTCCAGTCCAGCAGCCAGGATCCCCAGTACCCACATCTGGAGGAGAGGATGACAAGTGGATTCCAGAGCCCAGCCCTGCCTCCGCCCTCCTCCAGTCCAGCCTGAGGCCGCCAGCGAGCATGCGGAAGGTCTCCTGCACTTTCCCACTCACGCACACACACACACCCTTGGTTCCTCCAACTTGTTCTGCCTTTGCTTCGGTGGCGTGAATTCTGACAGTGAAGGTGGGCAGTTGCCAGCCTCCCCGATGCATGCCTCGCCATGCCGCCTAAAGCACCTCTCTCGGCAGAGCCTGCCAGCCACACTGCCTGGCTCCTCCCAGCGAGGTGCAGAGACCCGCGGATGCCCACTGAGCCTCCAGGCAAGTGGCTCACCCTCCACCTCCTCTTGCATCATTTATTGGACTTCAAGACACGTTTCTTTACTGTGGTATCTGCACCACGCCAAACATCTGGAGGGAAACTGGGGAGAAGCCACCAGGAATTTAAATGTTTATTCTGCACTGCAACTTTGAAAACCAAGTCAGGGCAACTTGATGCCTCTTGCCAATTGCTTGGCAGTGTGCAGACCAAGCCAATGCATAATCTCATAAAGGCCGTTGCTCCTTGTCCTCTAACCAGGCAACTCATCACTCAAACGCTCCGATGTCTCATCTCTTCTCTCCCCTCCCCTCCCCTCCCCTCCCTTCTTCCCCTATGTTCTCTCCTCAGAGGCTTATAGAGCCAATTTGAGTCAGCAACACAGTTGTTTAGTCAGCCCCAGTGGGGCTGTGATAGAACCCAAGAACCAAGGCTTTTAGAGCAAGAAGGGTGTTGGTGGTCAGTGGGGTCTTCTCTTCCGTATTCCTCTTCATCTTTTGACCTATCCAGCTGCCACCTTTGCCTGACATATCTCATCCCTCCCATCATCCTCATCGATGAGCACCTCAGGCTTGCGACTCTCCTCAAGCTTTTGAGATGATGTCACCCACAAGCAGCAGAGCCATCCTCCCACCGCCAGCTAGCAAACACTCCTCAGAGCAGGAGTGGTTCCCTTTTGTTCTAGAAGCCCAGGCTAATCACAATGGATGGTATACTGAGGAGTGGTTATTTGGAAGCTGAAATCATCATACTTTAAATAATCAGATGCTTGAATCAAACACTAAAGAAAGCATAATTCCAAGGAATGAGAGCTCCTTTCTTCCTTTCATACTTAAAAGAAGAATCTTTGCTTCTACCCAGCACTAAGGGAGGTTCTGAGCACAGGGCCACAGCTTCCCTTTCTCAAGTGCAGTTGACCCCACTTGCAGATGCTTGCCTTTTCATCTTTGCTGGAGCTCCTTCTCCTGCCAGGCTGCTTCTGCCTGTCCTTCAGGTGGAACTGGCCTCACATGACACAACGTGGGCAGTGCCACAGTAAGGGTCCTAGTGTGGTGTGTGCTCTGCTGTTGTCGTCTTGATCATTCTAGCTTTGAGGGTGCATTTTGTAAGTGAAGTCCAAGGGACAACGGAGCCTGTGAGCCAGCAGAGAAAGCTGCACTCACTGAGAGCCTCCGTGATGCTCCTGAGCACAGGCTGCTGGGGCCCGCCAAGCTGGGCACCTGGGGTGTCGGAGGCACTCCGGGAGTAGAGGCCTAGTGTATTGCCCTCAGGGCTGTGTAACAGCACTGAAGCCACCCTTGCCACTCAAACTAGAACTTTTGCCCAGGACAGAAAGAGGGCCGGGACATTCTGAGTGACGCCAGAGACAAGAAGCCTTTCTAACTTCTATGACTTCCCTGGATTATTAGCCAGCGACTCACGCTGGAAATGATAATGAGGGAGGAAGAGGAAAGAGAGGCCGGCTGTGCGCTCTCCCTTTATGCCTTCCCTTTCCCACCAGGGAACTGAAGGCAGAGTGTGCGAGAGAAGATGTGTGTTAGTGCTCTGCAGGCTCCATGCCTCCGGGAAGGGCAAAACCTGCGCACTGCCTGTGCTCTGAAACGCACGCAAGTTGTGTAATTCGGGGGTGGGGGGAGTTCTGTGTACAAATTAAATGTTTCTGTGTTCACATTCAAAATGACCCTTGCATCATATAAAAATCGAACAGTAAAATGCATGCTAATAATTTAAAAGTTTTACCTCTATTTACTTAGAATGGCATTAAATGGTTAATAAGCACAATGACAAGTTAAAAGAGCATGGAAGAAAGGAAAAAGCATTATATATAGGAAGTAGTACCTCCAGAGATGCTTTTCCCTGCTCTTTAAGCAGCGGTCTCAGTTTTTATTTTGCAAAAGAGCTCAGAAATTGTGTAGCCTGGATGTGGGGTATAGCTCAGTGGTACTGTGTTTGCCTACCATGCACGAGGTCTTGGGTTCAATTCTTTTTTCTTTTTTTAATGTATTTGGTACAGGGTCTTACTACCCAACTCAGACTCATAGTGATCCTCCTCTTTTCAGCCTCCTTGGCACTGGGATTACAGGTGTGCCCCACCACACCTGGTCTCAGTGGCTGGCTCAGCGTGCCCAGGGGCAGGGTTGGTGCAGCAGGTGGTGCTGGGGATCAAACCCCAGTCCCTGCACTTGCTTAAGCAGGTGCTTAGTCTGCTGAGCTATTGCGCTGGTCCCCTGGGCTCAATTCCAAATAAGAAAAACAATTTTATAACCTTCCTTATCCTCTGAGTGTCTCTGAGCAACACCCCCACTCCCAAACCACTTCTCTCCCCATCCATTGCCCTTTCTCTGAACACAAGAACCAACATCCCCTTCATTTAGCAAACCTGCTCGTCTTCCTGCTGCCCATCATCTTCCTCTCACTGTCGTCTGTCCCCCCACAGGACTGTCAGGAGGCACCCGTGCTCTTTGCACCTGGAAACTCAGTCAATGCCTGCTCCGTGCCAAGGACTGGGCTGCATCCTGGAGGCCGCTTCTCAGCCACGGCATGTGAGCAAGCACTGAACAGGAAGTCAACCAGGGTTTGCTTGCTGACAAGGATCTGGCTTCTGTGCTTTGCCAGGAAACCCCTTCTCCATGGAGGACGTAGGCAGGTTTAGGAAGGTACAGGCAGAGCAGGCAACTCATCTGAAAACTTAATTGGAGAGTTCATGCCTTCTCTCCACACGTGACCACGTCTCTTCTCTCCAGTGTTCTGCGTGGTCTGGGGAAACTCATTCCCCTGTCTGCAGGCAGCCTTAGGGCCAGGATCAAGCAAATGAGCACACTGCACCCTTCCGGTCCTGGCCATCGATTTGCAGCCAGCCCGAGACCCAGGCTAACCATCATGGTGGCTTCTGCTAGGAGTGAGGGGTCTGAGGACATGTGGTGGGATTGCTGCAGGCATTTCTGATGTCCTGAAGGTGAGCACTGTGGGAAGCAGGCTGACATGCTACTGAGGAAACAGTAAAGGGAACAGCAGAGTGGCGCTAGGGCCTGACGCCACTGAACATCACTGGATCGAGCTGTACCCGAAGCCTATATGGTTATGGAATTTTCAATGATGTGAACTAATAAATTTTCTTTTTGAAATGTGTGATTGGATATTTCTGTTCCTTGCTACATAAATAGTACAGACTGTCACAGAAGAATAATGGCATGCCTAGAATGGGGTCTCTTGACCCCTGCCCAGTTGACCATGGCAGTAAGCCCATCTGACCCAATAATACAACAGCAGCTGTGGTGGAAAGCAGTGGAGCAACCGCACCATGATGGAGAGTGCGCTTTCCTAATACACTGGAAATAAGCCGAGATTCCAGGTCCTCTCCTGTCTGGGGGGTGAAGCCTGGTCTGTATTTCCTGTGGAAGGGGTGATGAATCAGGGACGCCCCAAGAAACCTAGGGGTGTCCTGTGCTGCTTACCAGGTCTGCCAGTGGGGCACTGCTGGCTTCATAACCTGCAAGCCACAGCAGGAAGCATTCACCCTGCTATCGGCCATGCGCCCCTGAGGGCGGGCCTGGAGGCTTCCCGAGGACACCAGGAGGAACAGGAGATTGGGTCAGCAGTGCGTGATGGCTAACTCAGGTGGTCTGCACTCAGCTACTCCAAACAACAGGGCGCAGGTCCCTCCTGCTCACCTTGGTGACCAGTCTGGGGACAGCATTGGCTGCTAGTGTCCTGAAGGGCTTAAACTAAAAGAACTAGGACACGCCAGTTCTCTTCCATCTGGGCAGCCCAGGTGGGGGCAGAGCACAAGATGCAGCCCTCAAGTGTCCCTGCTCGGCCCCTCCAGTCCCCTGTCTCCATGCGCAGCAACCTCCCTGACTTGTGTGAGATCAGGGATTTGGGGTGGGTGCTGGAGGGGAGGGGCAGAGCCACACCCTGACCTGTTTCCTCAGGGTGCTGGGAGGGCTTTCTCCCTGCAGACCTTCAGCCATGCAGGGTCGGTGTGGCTGGCTAGAAGGACCCTGGTGAGGCTGAGGGAAGGAGGCCCCATCAGCTGGAGGCAGGGAACTTGCAGAGCTGACTCTGAGAGATGGTCTGGATTTGGTGACAGGCAGCTCAGCGGGAAGGGGGATAGCAACAGAGAGCCCCCAGTGCCTGCCTGGCCCTTCAGGTTTTGAGGTAGATGCCATGGCCCCAGGAGCTCCTTCCCTTTAGTAAGAAAAGATTCCTTTAGTTCTTTTGATTAGGCCCGTGGCCAGGTTCTTTAACCTCTCCCAGGCTCAGTTTACCCCTCTGTATAATGGGCCTGTATCCTGATAGGCTTCTTTGGGACATTTACTAAGATCAGAGGCCTGACATGGAAGTGCTCTTCTGCTGTGGGGTCCTTGAGCCCTCAGCCAGCTCCCTGCGGACTTCTCTCATCATCTTGACTTTTTTTTTTTTTTTCATCTTGACTTTTAAGGGCCAGGCCGGCCATGGGGACCCTCTGTTGTTGTCGTCCCTCTTCCTGCTGAGCTGCCTGTCACCAAATCCAGATAATCTCACAAGGTGTGAGACGCCTCTGTGACTGCCCACCCAGCACTGCACAGAGCAGCACAGACAGTCAAACCAGGGCCACATTTCTACCAGCGGGCACCACTCCTCCTGAGGACATTCCTGACTGCAGCAGGAATGCCACTAGCCCCAGGTGCCTGACTGCACCACAGGGCAGGCTCCCCTCTCCTGGGGGCATAAAGATTCAGCCCCTAGGCTCCA
>NDGN011536762.1:1382-45325 GCA_002564285.1 Tympanoctomys barrerae
TCTCTCTCTCTCTCTCTCTCTCTCTCTCTCTCTCTCTCTCTCTGACAAATCTGTGCCAAAACCATCAGTCTGAATAGAGAAGAATCCTCATAGATTCTGTTTTCTTCACTCCTTCTTTAGGAGCTTACCTGGACCAGAAGATTCATGGCTTTCATCAGATTGTCAAGAAATCTGTAATCCAAAAAAGCATTTCCCAGCTGGGAAGATAGCTCAGTGGTCTAAAGCACCTGCTTAGGCAAGCATGCAAGGACCTCAGTTTGATCCCCCACACCACATACTGAGCTAGCCCTACCTCCAAGGTGGGCCAAGCCAGCCACAAAAAACCCCACATTTTCTGCCTATACACTATGTCCTAGGCCAAGAACAGTGACACAGTTCCTAACTTCAGCAGTGTTCATTGTAGTAAGGCAGGTCGAATTGAACTGCAATTAGATTTCCCTGAGGTCAGTGTGGCCAAAGGTCTTAACAGTAGCCCTTTACCTAGCAATGTGTTTAAAGGCACAGAGAGAAAGCATGCCAAGAAGAATGAGATCATGAACAACCTGGTGTTTAAGCCTTGAAGAGCAGCAGAGCCCAGTGGAAAAAGGCCTATGGAGATACCAGTCCTCATCCAGAGTCAATAGTTTCCTAGTGCTCCATCACAGGTCTCGGTTCAAGTTGTTGCTCTGCTACTATAGCTGTGTGATCTATGTATTCTAAGTTCCTTCGCCACTCTAAACTTAGTGCCCTGTCTGCAGGAAGTAGATTGTAGATATGCATTCCTGCCTTTGCCTTTGTTTGGCTCAGAGTCTGTGTGGGGATATTATGAAAGGTCTCCCACGCAGCCAACAACTGTGCAGGGCAGATGTGCTCACAATTTATCTGAAAGTTGGCAAGGGACATTTGGTCCCGCTGAAGCATAGAGACCTGTGGAATTTATAACACCAAGAGGAGCTGGGCCTGCCAGCTTCTAACCATTGCTGCGCCCCATTAAACGCCAATCCCTTGGGCAGTGCTCCAAGCCCCCTCTTAGTTTCCAGCTGAACAGCCCATTGCCACCTTGTCCCAGTTTCAGAGTGCCATTTTACCTCTATCTCCCTCCAGCTGGAACCTCAATTCTCCATTCAGGGCCTTGGCTTCTCAGGACACCTCGAGCTTCAGCCTAGAAGAGTGTTGCAAGTAGAGCAGAGAGCTGTCCCAGCCCTGGGCCCTCAGCTGTGGCTCACACGGCCATCACTGGGGTGATCGAAGTTAATGGCTCTGGCTAGGTTTCTCCATTGTAAAATAGCTAACTTTCCTTTGGTGACTTATCTCATGAAGGGTACGCTGAGACTATGGAAATACTGCTCTTCATCACTGGGTCCATCATCTACCAATGGTTTGGCACATGGCATTTAGATCCTTTTCCTCCTACTATGGCCTTGCCTGGTTTTCTTCCAGGATAGACTGGAAAAGGAGTCAATTCACTTGTGTCCTCAGGGCCTTCAGCTGGGGTGAAGGACCACATTTACAGAGGTAAAGCTGGAGTGAACAACATAGAATAGGATATAAACAAGGGCCCAAGGAAGGGGTCCCCACTTGGAGGGCAATAGGAGGTCAGAAAATAGGTTTTCAGTTTGAGGTAGAGTCCCCTGAAGCACATGGGACCTAGACTGGCTTAAAGGGACAGCAAGAATTTGAAGAGTCAGCAGTCTATATAGCATGAGAATCTGTGTCCATAAGCCAAATTCAGGGCCCCAGTGGGACCTTTCCCCAAATGTCCGTCATCCACGAAGGCCTTGTTGAAAGTGTGCCAGGCACAGTATGTTTCAGAAGGGTCTTATATAAAGCATCACGCCCCCTCCCCCACCTTTTCTAGCATTCATTAAAACACCTGCTCTGTGCCAGGCATTGAGGTCAATGCCGAAGATGTAGGTTCTCAAGCAGTTTTTCTTTTATATTAAAGGGGTGCTTTAAACCCAGAGGTTTCCTAAAGTCACCCAGAGAACACAGCAGGGCAGCAAGTGTCTTCTGCTCAGAGTCAGGGCTGCAGTGTTGGGCGGTGGGTACTCACATCGGGTACCTCCTCTGCCTTCACTCTTCTCTACTGCCCCGGACAGAGTTCTGGGCATGCTGCAACTGGGCCAAATCCTTGAGGCCTAAGACACCTGCTCACTTTTCAGAGGAAAAAAACTGAAGCCCAAAAAGCCCAAAAGGACAGGTCTGACTCCATTCTTCCACCCTGTTGTGAAGGCTGTTGTGTCTTTGCTTAAGGGTTGAAAATACTGCTAAGAAGCCTCCGAGCCACAATTCAGTCATCTATGAGCCTTGGATAGGGAGCCTCTTCTGATGCAATATGGTGATTCCAAGCATAGAATCTTCTGTCAAAAAAGACTAGGGTTCAGTCCTCAGCTCTGCAGCTCAACAAGGGATCTCTGCTCTCCATTTCCACTCATTGTACCAAATGGCATAGGGTCATCTAAAGACAACTGGGGTGGTATCAGTGATAGATGATCTGTAGGTGGGTTGGTTTTAAACAAGGCCCTTTCTCTTCCCCACTTGCCTAAGATATCTTGGCGTTCTTCAGAAAGTCTGGGATCCCTTATTTCTCCATGTCCCCCACCAGGAGGTCTATTGAATACCTGCTCACCATCCAACATATGGCTGAGGTGTCTCCTCCTCCCCAGTCTGAGCGACCTGCTCCCCCTCCCCTGAACTACCTGGGTCCTCACAAAGTTCTGCAACATTGCCCAGCAGTTGTCTTTTGCTTGTCAGGGAGCCTCACATGAGGGAATGAGTGTCAATGCTTTTTAATTCTGGCTCCATTACTTTCTTGCAGTGTGACTTGTGATAAATTACCTATCCTCTCCAAGCCTTTGATGTTCATCTGTAAAGTAAGATAGAAGTACCTTCAAAAATAATGTCCAGGATTAGAGAGTACAATAGCTCACCTTGTGCTCAGAAGGTGGCTGCTTGTGTGCTGCTTCACCTCTTCAACCCTGCCCCTTAGCAAGTGCTGGCACTTGATATGGATACTACAACCATTGGTTGAGCACTTCCCTATCTCTTCCTCTTCAGAAACAGAATCAAAGTAACCCATCTGGCCCCTCCAACCAAAAAAACAAAAAACAAAAACCTGCCCAAGGATGGGACCTGAAGCCTTGAACATCCTTCCTGAGCCTCCTGTGGGATCCTTGTTTTTGAGGTTTCTCTGGTCCCAAGAGGAATGCAGGAAGTGGAAAAGAGAGCAGGTTGGTCCAGAGTAAGGCCTCAAGAAGAAGGCAGGAAAAAGGAGCAATAGCAAAGATGAAGTATGTTGGAGATCCTGAAGACAAAAGATATCTTTCTGCCATAATCAGGAACACAGGGCATTCAGAGATGGTTAGTATGCCCTCTTTATTCTGAGATATGAGAGGATGGTTAATATGTGCTCTTTATTCTGAGACATGGAGAACCAGTTTGCACCAATCTTAGTTTTCTTTTTCCACCAAAGTTCAATGCTCTGGTGAACAGCTATCATAGCCAAAAGATTTTCAAATTTTGAGTAGCTGCAGAAAACATTAGTAAGTATGGCACTTATTTCTTTTGATTTCCTCTCCATATTAATAAGAAAAGATATGTGGAGCTTTGAGGTTTTCTCTCTCCTCTGTGCTGTCCCTTGTGTGCCTACTTCCAGCACTATGCAACCACTAGCTGCATGTTTAGTAGCTTGTCACTGACTCCCTCAAGAACGTCAGTTCCAGTTCAGATCATCAAGGAGAGAAAAGAAGAAACAGACTGACACCCAAGTTGATATAGATGCTGCCACTTAAGAGTAAAAAGGGAAGAAGTGTAGCAAGATGGGAGACCGGAGACATGAAGCAAGTGCTTGTGTGGAGAATGTGCAACAGAGAGATTTCCAGTCTAAGGGAGGCCTGAGGTAGAGACTAGCAGCCCAGCCCAGCACACAAAGCCAGGTGTTCTCCTCAAGGGCCTTAAACTCTCTGAGCCAGTTTCCTCAGGGAGAATGACACCTGCATCATAGAATTACCATGAGGATTCAGTGAGATTATAAATAAGCTGCTGTTCAACGTGTCCACCACAGAACAAACCCACCATTAATAATAGATGCATCCCTACTTCAGAGCCAAGTCTCTCATGGTTAGGAGTGTGCCTGGAGAGCCCAGTTTCCTCTGCTCAGAGTCACCAAGCATCCCCCAGCCTGGCCTGATGACTGCCTGGCTCTGCCCCCCCCTTAAAATGGCGTGATACTGTTCATGTCACCAATGTACCCCACATCCACACCCTTAATCATCAGGATACAGGAACAACGGGCTGCTGGCTGCCTCTAGAGGCAAGAAGACAGGATGATGACTGGATTCATTGTGTCCTTTTTCCTGCTTTTTGAAATGTAAGAATACATTATCTGTTCAGAAAATAGATTAAGAAGTGTTTAAATGCACAGACCAAATTAGTATGTAGCCTGAGGCCATGTGAACCAGGAGGAGGACAGCTGCCGGTGTGGGCAGCAGCCAGGGTGGCCTTGGGAATGCTGCTGGGAAAATGAGAGGGCAGAGAGGGGAAGTGGCTTAAGATGGGCAGCTAATGAGGGTTCCTGGAAGAGAGCAGTGAGAGCCAGAGGTGTGTGCACTTTTAGCAGGACAGGACGTCTCTGGGAGAGGCACTGGCTTACTGGAAGTCCCAGAAGATGACCTAACTGGCCTTTGTCAACTTGAAGCTTACTTAGGTTGGGATATGAATTGTCAATGAAGTGGAATTGTCAATGAAGGGAAGGAGGAAATACCATTCTCAGTACCTGCAGTATAAAAGAATTTCCCACTCAGAGGTTCCTCAGGGTTGGGTAGAGTTCTATGCAGTGACAGCTCACTTAGCTCGCAACACTGCTGGGGTAATATTACCCCAATTTTAGAGATAAGGAACCTGAGGCTCAGAAATCATAACATTTCCCTAGCAACAGAGAAGGTCCTGAAGAGAACTAGGATCCAAATTCTAGTCTGGAGTCAAGGCACATGCCTTTTCACACTGGGACGCTAGCCTACCCACCACCTTCCCAGCCTGGGCAAATCCTATGTAGGTCTCAAGAAGGGTGGAAGCAGAGGTGGAGGTGGTCAGAGTTCTCAAAAGAGATGAGTAATTGGGACCACAGGAGAAAGGAGCTGGGATTTAGCGGGACTGGGGAGCTGGGGATGCAGGTAACCAAAGGGAGGATCTGAAAGGAAAGGGGGGGCAGTTTCAGAAATTCAAGGAGAAATCAGTGGAGGAAGCTATGAAATTAAAGCAATGAGCTTATACTTGCAGACTCTACGGGGAGCAAGGAGGATTGGCTGTGCACTTACTCCACATGTGCCTGTAGCACTACTTAAGAAATGTTTCCAGAACACCTGCTTCATGTAACAAGCCTTCAGTCACCTGTAATTTGTCTATGAAGGCAGTGAATCAACAATTGATTAACAATCTGACTGCCAGAAGTTAGTAGTCTGCTGGAGGTCCATCATTGGATGGCCGCTAATACTTTGTTTGGGGTGGATTCCATTTTAGGAAGTAGCCAAGGGGCATTCATAGACAGGTTCTGTGCTGTTGCCCAGGGCTGAGCTGGGCTGCTAAGCTCACTGTTCTGCTCACTTGCTCCTCCAAGCACCTTACCAGGTGGGTACTGAAATGGGGTGTGTTCATCTGGGCTTACCCTGGTGTGTCTGAGTGCCCCCCCCCGTGCCATAAGGAACTATGGATCTGGTCAGACTGATGCCAACTGCCCTACACAATGGGGGCAGCACTAGGAGGTGAGGAAGCTGTGGCAGGCCTGGGTCCTCACAGTACTGACAGTGCAGGAGGGAAGGGGTGTGGTCTTGCTCAGAATGGAATAAAAGCCAGGGCTGTAGAAAAACAGAAGGGAATGGGAGCTATTAAGTGAAAGGTGTCAATCGAAACTTTTCATAGGGCCGGCCTGATAGCTCAGTGGACTAAAGCACCTGCTTAGGCAGAGCACAGCAGCGGAGATTCGATCCCCGGCTTGCTGCGCCAGCCCTGCCCAAGGGGCACACTGAGACAATGATTGAGACTGGGCATGGTGGCGCACGTGCCTGTAATCCCAGCACTTGGGAGGCTGAAAACAGGAGAATCACTATGAGTCTGATCAATGTAGTGAGACCCTGTAAGCCCTGTCTGAAATACAGGGGGGAAAAAGCAAGTTTTCATATGAACACTATAAAGATGAGAGGGTAAAAAGGAGAGAAGACAAAGGTGAAGGAAAAATCTATTATTATAAAGGGACAGAGGTTGGGAGTCTGAGGCAGAAGGATCATTGTGCGTTTGAGACCAGCCTGGGCTACAAAGTGAGCTCAAGGCCAGCCTGAACTGTACAGCAAGACCCTGTCTCAAAAATACAACAAAATACAGCAAAAAAAAAAGGGGGGGGGACAGAGAAAGAACCAAAAGGACTTTGTAAGTCGGACAGGTCACAAAAATCTGGGAAGGTGCTAGAGACCTGGAAAGAGGTTGTGGAGACCCAAATTGACCAAATACCCTTCTCCCAGCCATGCAGCACAGAAAACGCTGAGGCCAAGCTGAGGCACCTATTGATAACATGACTGGTACCTGGGGTTGTGTCAGATTGATTCAAAGCTAGAGGGTGGGCACATGGTGGTGCATTACACAGGTGTCTCCAGTAGGAGTTATTATGCTTGAAATAAAGTTTATAATAACAAACCAAAGATCTGCTCCAATTGGGAGAGCTGCAAAAGAGCCGCGCACTGTGTGGCACAAAAGCCAGTGTTTAAGCAGACACAGAGGAGGACACCTTGGATTTTCTGGACTCTGCTGATCAAGTGCTTTTCACCAGGGAGAGATGGAAAAGCTGCAGAGATTCTCCTGCTCCCTATAATTGTATGCAAAGGGGTCTGAGAGTTTGCAACAAGTTTTCAAGGAATTCGTAACTATCCCCTCAAACATTAATAGATACACTTCCTCTCAAAGTGCCATGCATAGCCATTTAGTGTGTGGGGTTTTTCTAGAAGGTTTATTTTATACTACTGGCATATTTACATCTGGCTCGGAAGATTCCATCTTCCTAGTCAAGCAGGCCTGGAAAAGGTAAAATTCACCAACAAGTTTCTCAGCTCCTCTTCGCTTGGCAGCTTCTGGTGTCCCTTGCACCACTGAACCGAAGCACCTTCAATAGCAGTAGAGGAGGCTGTGTCCCAGACACAGGGTATGGAGGTAGGCTGGGTACAAATAAATAGGTACATAGAGGCTCTCTGGGGCTGGCCTGAGAGGTATGGGTTAGTAAGGTGGTCACCCTCTGGCAGATTCAATGACTTTCAGCTGTAAAAATTCAACAGAAATCAGTTTCGGAGCCAACTTCAAAACCTATAGATCCCCTTCTCACTCTTAGGGAATTCCTTCAATACCTTTCCATTCTTCACATAACACCCAGTCTGCTCCTAGAAGCTCACTTCCCAGAAGTCCAGCTCCTCAGGGTGGGCGGAGCAGGGAATCTCTGAGTTCACAGCCTCATGGGCAGGGAAGGGGGAATTACTTTTAGAGACTGCCTCTCCCAGAACCATCTCCACACTAAAGGCTTGAAGGCCTGTCCACATTTGCTGAGATGGGAAGTCTTTTCTCTTCAGGCAGACATTTCACAGGGTTGGCCCCTGACTCTGAAAGGAAAGGGTGGAACAGGGTGTCCAGGTATTGCTTGGAAGCTGGCTCTGAGCTCTACTCAACACCACCCCCCTACAGAAGAAGGACCCAGACAGAAGCCCCGACTGCCCAGGATAAATCTGGGCAGCTCTCCCCCAGACAGCTAAAACCTCACAGCTCCCCCACCCTTCACCATGTAGAGTGACAGAGCTCCTGGGAGGGAGTAATGTCCTCATCCCTAGAACAGCTGCAGGGGCAAAAGTAGAAATGAGAAATGAGGGCCGGGGAAATGACTCAGTAGAATAAGTGCTTCCCTGGCAAGCACAAGGGCCTGAGATCAATCCCCACTTTAGGGGAAGAAAAAAAAAAAAAAAAGAATTGAGAAGGTCTCTTTCTGGACAGGCCTGAGGAAGGCATATGGATGGAACACATCTGTCCTGGCTCCTACCTCAGAACACAGCCTTTCCTGTCTACCAAGCCCTGCGTCATATTCTTCTCTCCACTCTGGGCATAAGGCTTTGGACATTCCTCTCTGTTGTCTATGTGTGTGTGTGGACCAACACTTGGAAGTTCCCCAGAGCAGGGCCCAGTTCCGGTTCCCACAGCCAGAACACTGATTCAGAGGGTACCATCCTCTCTCATTCGCTGGGATTGTGTGTGTGTGTGGGGGGGAGGGGTCTACAG
Source organism: Tympanoctomys barrerae (assembly GCA_002564285.1). NCBI lineage: Eukaryota > Metazoa > Chordata > Mammalia > Rodentia > Octodontidae > Tympanoctomys > Tympanoctomys barrerae. The sequence continues at coordinate 9,663 of NDGN011536762.1, forward strand.
AGTTTGCACCTTTCTCCAGCAACACGAAGTATCCAGTGTTGGGCATGGTGATGCACCCCTGTGATCCTAGCGCTAGGGAGGCTGAGGCAGAAAGATCATTCGGAGTTCAAGACCAGCCTGGGTTACAAAGTGAGTTCAAGGCCAGCCTGAACTGCACAGCAAGACCTTATCTCAAAAAGGCAAAATATCCAAATGGTGGGACCTGCAGGACCAAGGACAAAAGGCTCAGTGGCCTATCTGGAATTGTGCCTGCATCCCCTTCATCACACTCTCTTCTCCCTCCTACATCCCCACCCCAACTCTTGGTCTGCCTTCAGGGCAGGTGGCCTTGCTTTCCTCCTATCAGAGAGGAAAGGCAACTCCTGTAATGTTCAGTAGCCACCTCCACACAGACAAATGTCGCAGGGACTTTCAGAGATAAGTGGTAGTTGAAAGAGACTTGTCTTAGGGTGGAATGAGACTTCCTTTTATTGTTTCCTTCACCACCCAGAAGGAGCCCCAGGGCTGAGGCTCACACCCAGGACTCTCCTAGAAGAATTTGGGAGAAGGAAGACCACAGCTACCGTCCATGGGTGAACCTTGGGGTGTGAGGTAGAGCTGATTAGAATCCAAGAAGCAGAGAACCAGGAAGAAGAGTCCTTTTTTTTTTTTTTAAACTGTGCTTTATTTAGGGCTAAGCTGGAGAAAGCGTCATCCAATAGTTACAGAAGGTTACAAGGAGTTTTAGGGAGTTGAGTGTGAAAAGAGCAGTTGTACTGAACTGCAGCTGTTTTGTTTTTTTACATCTGGACATCCTAAAAGGAGTCAAGAAAAAGAAAATTAAAACAACAATAACAAAACAGACACAAAAGAAAGATAGGAGACCTGAGAAAAGCTGGAAAATTTGTTCTTCTAAAAGAAAAAAAAAAAAAGAAAGAAAGAAAGAAAGAAAAGAAAAGAAAAATGGTAGGTCTGCACGTCCCTCTGGCCTCCAGGTGACCTGCACATCAATGAGCAGTTTTTGAGGCCGAATGCCAAAGCAAGTCTTCCCAAAGGTGCAAATAAATTATAATAAATATGATATACTTTAAAATATATGTGTTCTTAAATAATTCAGTGTTTTTTTTTCTGATTCTGAGTTTTTAAGCAATGTCTTTAACTGCTCTAAAGTCATTTACCAAAGATAAATATCGTGCTTTCATTAAATAGTTTTCCTTGTTTTTTCTCTATCATTACAATTAAAAGTCCTACAAAATATGCAAATTTATTTACAGAAAAACAGAGCCGGCATCATTTAAACATCCCTGTTTTTCAAAATTCCTTGTAAACAGTTTCAGAAATTCTTCAAAGATTGTTTATTTTTCTCTCTCTTTTTTATTTTTTAAGGTGTGTGTGTGTGTGTGTGTGTGTGTGTGTGTGTGTGTGTGTTATCTAGTTGTTTTAAGATGAAAATTCCCAGTTCTCCCTTGCCCGGAAAGTCTCTCGAACAAGCATGGAAGGCGGCGAGTGAAGCGGGAGGTGTCCAGGGCTGTCGGAGAGCGAGCGAGCGCGGCTCCCGGGCGGGCGGCGAAGCGAGAGGCGGCGGCGGCGGCAGCGGCGGGCTTGAGGGGCCCTGCCCGGCCCGTGGCGCGCAGCCGGGAGCCCGCAGGTCTGGGAGAGTCTGGCCCGGCCCTCGAGGACAAGGGCGACGTCCGTCCGACAGCACTCGCGAGGAGAAGGGATTGATGCTCAGTCTAAACTCTACAAAAGTACAGTCCTACAACATCTGGGATTTTAGCAGTAACGCTAACTTCTATAGGTTTTTTTTTCCTTTTTTATTTTTTTTATTTTTTGCTTTCCTCTAATTTTTCTTCTATTATATAGGTATTTTAAACTTTTCCTTTTTAAAATTCTGTACAACTATTATGATTTTAAGAGGGGGAAGAGTTAGAAGCATTTACAGACTTTTCACAATGACCTTGCCTTGGAAGTCCCTTTGTTCCCCTCGTGTTCTTATACTTCACAGTTAATGAGTTGTAACACTTTTGTCGCTTTCCCCAAAGATCCACCAATCTGTTCATCTTAACATCTCCATCCAGACATATAATACAGAAAACCATAGGAAAGTGTCATAGACTTCAATGAGGGTAATCAAAGCGCCTCTCAAAGTATCAAAGAACTAGTATCTTGCTGTTTCAAAAGCATTGAAGCATTATTATTTTTTTCTTTTTTTTTTCTTTTTTTGTTTTTTGTGTGTTTTTTTAAAGTTTTTTTTTATTATTACATTTTTCATAGAATCGCTCTAAGCTGTTTCAAGAACAGCCAGGAGGCAGGAAGGAGGTAGTTCTCCATTCCCCCTCTATTTGACATAGAGCTACACATCTGCAATAAAAAGTTTGGTCCTTTGGTCCCTAAATAGCTAAAGGAATGACAGATAGAGGTGCTCAGTGCGGCCTCCCAGCCGCTCCCGGGGACCAGGCCCCACAGCACGCTTGCCCCGCCTGCCTCAGGCGCCCACAGGCTGGAAAAGCCAAGGGATCGGTGAGCAGCAGCGTCTCCTCCCAGCGCCCAGCCCTTCAGCCTCCCTGTCTGGTCTCACATTACTTTGTTTTAAAGTTGCCTTTTTTGTGTTTTTTTTTTTTTTCCTCATTTTTCTTCGTCGTCTTCTTTGTGTGTATTTTTCCCCAAACACGTGCCCTCTGAACTCCATAGACGCTATACTTTCCTTGAAGAAATGTTACAGTCACACAGAGTGTCTGGAGTCTTCAGCTTGATTGATATTGGCTGATATGTCAAAGGTGTCATCCAACAGTTCTCATTTATAAATAGAGAGAGAGAGAGGTTTGTTTTTTAATGTAGCCCGTTCAGCATCCTGCCCTAAAATGAAGAAAATCAGGGCTGATTAAGCCACGAGAGAAAACACAACTGCATCCAAACACCAATAGGAACCTGCCTTGGGGGAGTAGGATGGGAACTCTGGGGATGGCAGGAGGGAAGGAAGAGAGACCAGTATGAGAATTAGTCATGATCATGATACAGCCAAAAGAAATTTGCTCTTCTATTCAGAGTAAGAAGCCACTGGGGATCTGTGGTGATGGGTGCAGCTGAGGTTTAGTTGTTGGAAGGGTTCTTGATTGGGTCCCTTTAGAGTTCTGGATTGAGGGATGACTAAATCTAAGGGAAGAATTTGGGACTGTGGGATATGAATTCATAGTTAACTTATCCCTGAGGGCTCAAGCCCAGATAGAATATGTATACAGAAGCCTAGCAAACAAGAGAGCAAAAATCTAGTCGCCTCACCCATTCTTCCCCAGTTTGAGGAAAACCAGGAAGATAGACCCATAACTTGAATTTTGCAGAGTCCTTGCCCAGTTTCCAGCCAACCACTTCTTTCCCAAAGTCAGTAATGATTTGCGAGGCTGTGTATATATATGCATATCTGGATATATGTGTAGAATATATTCACCTGCACATATGTGGATATACATGGATATGTGTATATGTATATATATACACATACACACATACATAAGACTTTTCTCATACATGCCAGGGAATTTAGAGGGAATTCAGAACTTTGAGGGAGTGAACAGGATAACCTAAAAAAGGTCTGAACAGATTTCATTATCAATCTTAAGTAAATTAACTCAGTTCTTGATTTTGTTTGGAATGGTGGCGTTTTGGTATTTTGTTTTGCTTTTACGAAAAAAATCATGATCTGACTAGAATCAGAAGGCAAATGCTTAATCATTGTGAATTAACAAATGAGACTCATCTCCATTCTAGCAAGCAGCTTCCACTTATACATGGGGTGACTGGTTACATCAAGAAAGTTAGAACTGCAAAGCCCCCAGTTGAGGGGACAACGTCATGCGTATATCAATCCATGCTGGCAGGTTTTTCACACTGTTGATTCAACAAACAGCAAACCGTACACAGCAGTCTAAACAATTACAACACCAAATAAAATAATAATAAAATTAAAAAACACTTGTCAAGGACCCTTTTTCAGTTGGAAACAAAAAGGTGCATTTTGCTTTTGTCAGTACTGTTTCTTCCAAACCAACCAAAAAAAAGCCCTCCCAAGTCCCCAGACCCCTGCCTCCTCCCCTCCCCACGCTGAATTTAGCAGAAGTGGCTATAATACAAACCTTACAATTGTTACCAGGCTCTCTGACAGAGGCCTCTGGCTTTTACTCTAGGTTTTTGCTTTTGGTTGTTTTTTTTTTTTTTTAGAATTTTTTTTCATATCATTTTGTTATTGTAGATATTTTGGTTTGGGTTTTTGTTTTTCCTTTTGAGGTGAGATTTAAAATAGCCTAACTGGAAAAAGACCAGACCTAGGAAAGTGTCAATTGAAAAAGGCCCCCAAATTTCTAGAAAAAAATAAAATCACAATATTTTCAAGTGCAAGTAAATCAACCACGCATAGATAAGTTTAAGATGTTTTCCTTATTTTTAAGAAAAAAATAACGGTTTGCATAGTTAAATGATCCCATGTTTTTAATTCAGGAATTCATCTTTATTTTTACTTATTTTTTGTTCTTTAGTTTTTGGTTTTTTTTTTTTTTTCTCTAAGTGACATCTAGAGAAGCATAAAAAAAATAAAAAAATAAAAATAAAAAACGCTGAACAAGAAAAACCAAACAACAGAAAGTAAAACCACTGCAAGCACCAAGAACAAAACGAAAATGAGCACAGCAAAAAAGATCGTGGCAGCACAAGAGTCAAGAGAATGCACGTGTGATCATGACTGGCCAATCATCAACGGAGACGACATCCAAGAAAAACGCTCCAATCACAGCACCTCCACGAAACTCGACGGCAATTGTCATGCAACCGATTCTTAGCCTTGTTACATGACGCCATCATGTCACACTGTGAACTTTGAGTTGATTTGAACTTACGGATGGGGGACTTTTCTCCACTCTCATGTGATTACGTGAACTTTATTCCTAGCTCAGCGCGAGACTGTGGTGGATTTGACTGGCCCTGGTTGGGTTGTTGGAATTTGATTGAATGACAAAAGAAGAAAAGATTTATATATATATATATTTATATATGTAGAGAGAGAGAAAGAGGACAAGAGAGTTTGGGCAGGGGGAGGGAAGAGGCAGGGGTCAGTTGGGTGGGGTCAGGAGTATGGCTGGGGGAAGGAAAAGTAGGTTCAGGGTAAAGAAGGGCAAGGAAGAAGTTAAAACAAAATTAAAAGGAGAAATATTTATACAGCACCAGACCACAGCATAATCTAGAAGCTCTGATGAGAGAACGCAGTCAAATCATAAGGGAACTGAAAAGAACTCAAAGGATGGAGGAAGCCAGCGACAGACAACATGGGCACATCAACACACACGAATACGCACACAGCTGTTGATGCAGACACATGATACACTGTGAACAGCAGCAGAACCTCACACAGGGCCACTAAGGGCATTCATCATGCGTTGGGAAGAGGAGGCGGGCACGGGCGGTTTAGCAAGGGGGCCGGGACAAAAATAAAACAGCCCCTCAAACCACCATGGCCGGCAAGCAGATCTCAGGGAGCAAGCTCTGTTAACACCCTGGATTCTTTTTCCCCCAGATGCAGAGCTCTCTGGACCACCCCAGCTTTGCCTTTTGTGACTTCAGTCTGAGGACCAGCCAGGGGAGCCCGTCAGGGTGGGCCTGATTGGCTGAGCAGGTCAGACAATGGGTAAAGTGAGTTGTGTCCCTGAGACACTCTGCTATAGGGTCCACAGGGGCAGCGGCTCAGCCCTCCCACCTATGGATCCCACCTGAACCCCATCCTAGAGAAGGGTGTCTCCAGGCAGCATGAGCATCCACACTAGGCTTATTCCCCTTCCACTCTTCTCACACCTCTTTCCTCAGAACCTTCCAAAAATGATCATGTTTCATTTTCGGATTTAGGGTCAATGACATTGATGGTCTTGGAATTCTGTAAACAAAGCTGGGCACTACTGCTCACTCTTGGTGTGAGTATTGGCTCACACTTTGATTTGTTCCCAAGTTGGCCAAACTGGACCCATGAAGCCCTTGGAAATCTCTGACACACAAAAGGACCACTTGGAGGGCTACAGGGTGCCCTACAGGGTGGGTCCAACCACAAGGGCTCCTCCTTCTCACTTCTCTGCCCTCTGTGCTGCACCCTTCCACCCTCAGCTTTTGAGACTCTCTCCCCAGATGTTAGGCCCTGCCCTCTCTCTGCAGGTGGAGTTCTCATGGCTAAGAATGAGCTCCCTTCTATTAGGAGTCATCAAATTGCTCAGCTTCCTTCTCCCTCCGGTAGCATTTCATGGTCCTCTGCTCCCACCCAAGAATCATTCTGGCATGCCCCATGGCTATCCTTGAGCTTGCTTTCCATCTGCCCTGTTCCTCTGTGGCCCTGAAGCCTGAGCCAAAGCCTCTGCGCCCTAGACTCATTCACAGGGTTTCCAGTCTGTCTCCCTGGCTCTCCAGGTGGTAGACTTCCATTCTCAGTTTTGTATTCCCTCAAGGAGAATGGAGGGAAACCTGAGGCCTTACAACTCCACAGTAGATGAGCTGGGGCGCAGCTGAGCAGTGGATCTATTTTGAGCCCAGAGCCAGTCTTCAGCTCAGCCTCCACAGGACAATCCCCATGCTCCCTTCTTCATAGACCTCTGCCCTGCATTTGCCCCAAACTGGAGTCTGCTTTCTTCTGACATCAGCTCTCCCTCATTCAGAGTAGGGCCCATTACATGCCTAGAAAGTCTTGAGATGTCACTCTAATCTGTATTCCAGATCCACTCGGGCTGCCCACTTGGCAGGTCCCTTTGGCATGAAAAGACGCCTAAAGGACCTGAGAAGAGTTTTATCATCACTACAAGTTATGGCAGCAGCAACTAAAGGACACACTGGAGATTCTCCTCCTTCCCCTCCACACCAGCTCTGGGCATAGCATGGGCATTCATCCTACTCTGCTTGCTCCCTTTCCTTCCCCCAGCTTTAGTCCAACTGCCCCTCAGTGCTAGGTACTGCCCTGGGTACTTGGACTCAACACTGAACACATAGTCTCTTTTTCTCAAAGCTCAATGTAGAGGACTTTCTTATCCCCTTACCTCTTCTACACTTCGCTCCAGACAAACAATGCAACCTCATATCCGTTAGTCCCCCAGGGAACCTCTCCCAAACTCCTCCATATGCACATCTGGCTACTCGCTTCCTGAAGGTCCAGCTACATCTCTGTGTGCCAGTCTCTGGGGCACCTCACAGAGCAGAGCTCTGGAAGTGGCAATGGGATCTGTGACCAGCACAGGGAAGCTTAGATCAGTTATTAGAAGCTCCACCTTACTGACCTGGGAGTGGAAATTACAGCCAACCTGAACCAATTCAAAAACAAGATCCGAAAACAACTAGGTTCTAACCAGATAGGTCCAACACCCAAAGCTACAAGCTTACCCCACATAGATCACAAGTAGTACCTGTACCTACAAAGCTCATACCAGACATGGACCAAAAGCAAACTCACAGCCAAAGCTGACAGCTACAGAGATATGACTCCTGCTTGATGCCTGCTTAGTGCTTTCTCTAACCACCGAACCTTAGAGTTCAGAGTCTGGGAACCAATGCTGGGTTTGGAGCCCAGGGTGTACTAGTCACCACGGAGGCACAACAGGGGCCTTGGAAACCAACCTCTGACTTGGACAGGTCCAGGTTGGGAGCACTCTGCCTGCTGGGCGTGAGCCTTGCCACTTCCACATTTTTGCCTACTTTTCACCCTAGTTTCCTGACTCGTCTTAACATGACAAGCAGCTGGAGTAGCAGTCACAGGGACAAGACTAGAAACCAATATGGAAGAACCATATTTTCCCCAGCCCTGATCTGTCCCCAGTGAGGGCCTCACTTTAAAAGACTGAACCCAACTGTATTCCCTGTGGCTACTTTGCACCCCTCCCCCACATCTGCCCCACTCTGAGCCTGACTTTACCTATTACCACCAAACTACTGTGTTTCCACCTTCACCAGTTCAAGGTAGCCATCCTAGGCCTGGGATGCCCTTCCTCACTGCCTCTTTGTTCTCCATTATGATTGGTACCCTTAGCTCCTACTCAAGTTTCCCTACCTAGATGGGTAGTGGTGCATCTGTCATTTATAAACACCCTATATTAGCCTTAGATACTCTGCAATCTTTTAGCTGCTTTTTTCCCTCTCTAGCTGGCAGCCCAAGGAGTGAATATCCCGTTTACTATCTGCAGTCTGCTTTGAGAAGCTCCCACTGCTCAGCACCCTTTTTCTGTTAGTTTCCAAAAAGTCTTGCTCTAGGTACCACTGATAAATGTTAAGTAAAGTTTAGAAGCCAATTTTATTATAGGGGTTATGCCATAACATAGTTTAATTTAAAGCCTGCTTAGTAAAAAGAAGGTAGCCATTTGGCTTACCCAGAGAAGTGAGATGGCATGATGTGTCCCCTCTGAAATTCAGGACGCTGTGGGTGGCAAGGTAGGAGTTTCTCACACCCCTCATTTGAAGGGAGCTAGGCTTCCTGGCTTCAAAGCTTGGTTCCACCACTCACTGGTTCATGAACAAGTTTCTTAAATTTCTTATACTCCATTGGTACAGTGAAAATGCTGCCAGTACCCATCTGATAGCTATAGTTGATAGGTAGACACAGCTGTTTTAGCTTATAACTATTACCTGTCAGATAAGTGTCAGGTACCCAGAAAGTACCATGTGAAGGTCTGTGGGTCTCATCTTTCTGGCCTTTGCATTCCATGATGGAAGAACCCACCCTGCTTCTTAAACCACTCCTTTACTACCCCAATCTGAGTGCCAGCTGAATCCACCTGGTGGGCCATTCTTACCTTATGTCCTGAACAGCAAGCCTGGCTTCCTCTACTCCTTACCCAGGAATGTTTCTGACTTGGAAGTTCTACCAAGGTGGCTAGAACAGAAGAGCCACTATCAAAAGCACCCATAGTGGCTCCTCAGATTCTCAATGGATGACCGTGGTGTGTTTCCGGACCCTCAGTCTTCAGATTGACTTCAACACCTTGGTTTCAATAATGGGGAAATGGAAGCCCAGAGTGGGAAAAGCCTGGCTCAGATCATGTCTAAACGGCAGAGCTATAGTTACTTAAGGAAAAGTGTTCTACATACAGGAAAGCTCAGTGCCCAGAAGCATTCTGCTGCTCCTACAAAGGTGCACCCATTTTCTGGCTGCATCCTGGTGTCTGTGGGAGCACAGAGAGGGGATCTCCAAGATGTGACCTTGCATCTTTGTATCCCCAGTGCAGTGCCCCATGCCTGACAGAAGTTGCCCAGACTCTGAACCAACCTATGTGTCTGCATCTGGTTGGAAATTAGGACGCCGGAGGCCAGTTTTGGCTCTTGTAGGCTTGCAGAGTGTGCCCCTAGAAGCCCAAAGAGAGAAGACCCCTTCTCCAGTGGGTTGGAAGGAGGGCATTCTGCTGATGTCTGTAGCTCATGTGGCAAGGATAAGTGGGATTGGAGATGGGATATCTATCTTCAGTATCTCTAGGGATACTGAAGACTCCCTCCTTGTTTCTAAACTGTGGACTTTCACTTGAAGGCCTCTCACATCCCTGATCTATCCCCCAAATCCTTTGCTCTTCTAGTCACTCAGGCCAAAGTCTTGGGAGTTACCCTCAGAGCCCCTTTTCTTCACACTCCTAATTCATCCTTGACTTGGCCCTCACAGAGTACCTAGACATCAGCTCCTTCATTCAACACTGACTACTGCTGTTGCCTTGGACCGAAAGGTCAGAGCAGTGCATCAGCCCCTACAACCCAGTATCAACAGTGTTCACAGTTATCCCACCAAATGCAAGTTAACAGCATCACTCTCCTACCAGAACTCTCCAAGACCTGCCCCCAATTTCAGAGGAGATCAGAGTCCCCACCCTGACCTGCAGATGCCAAGCTTCCTGGCTCTCAGTCTCTCCTCCAGCCTCCTGCTTGCTGTCCCCCGGCCCTCACCTTGGGGCCTCTGCACACTGACCATGTCCTCACAGGAAGGACGCCCTGCCACAGCACTCCCTCTCTCACTGTGTTCTGGTCTTTGCTGAAACGTTCATATGAGGCAGGCTATAGTTCCTGACCCCATGACTTCACTGTAACCAACAATATTAACACACTAAGTAACCTACTGTCATTCTCACGGCAACTTTCTGAGTACCTAACAGTACCCAAAGCACAGCACTGCTAAATAAAAGGAACCCCACATCACCCCCATCACTTTCTCAGAAGCTGTTTTGCCCACAAAAATACTTGGCCAAAAAGAGGATCAGCTGTCTCCAGCTGCTAGGCAGGTCTGGGCCTCAGCAGACAGGTGACAATCACCCCACTCATTACCCATATAATAGGGAGAGAGAGGGACTTCTGTGCAACACCATCACCCCCTAACTTTTGTCCCATCCTGTTGTCTACTGCTCAAGTTCCCCTAGTACAGTCTACCCCTTGGTCCTGACTCAGCTGTGGGCAACTGCAGGGTGAGGGGTGTAGAATGCCGCTGGCCCTGCTGGAAGAACCAGGAAGCAAAGGGCCAGTCTAGAAGGCCACAACCCAGGACTAGAGTGCTCTGCAGGGTCTGAGCTTGCCACCCGAGGGCCAACAGGACTGCCCTTGAAGACCGAGGCCCAGGCCCGAGCTCACCTCACCTTCTCAGTTCCCTCACTCCGCTCCTTCGGCCCTGGGGAAGGGGATAATTGTGCCCATTTCTGCAGAGATGACTGCAGCTCTGCGCCTGCCCTGAAGGTACTGGGTAAGGAGCAGGCTGGGCTGGGCGCATCGGGTCCAAGGCACGAGTGAGGGTAGGGCCCACGGAGGCCCAAGGAAGCGGCGGGTCTGTCTGGAGTCCCCACGCCCTCCCGTCCCCACGCCCAGGCTGCCCTGTTACCTGTGCGAGTCCTGGTCTCCCCCGGGGGACGCTCCCGCCGGCGCTCAGTACGGGCGATTGGCGTCTTTGGGCCGCTTCAGCTGCACCTTGAGCCTCTTCATGCCGATCTGGAAGCCGTTCATGGCCTGGATGGCGGTCTGCGCGCTGGCCGGGTTGTCGAAGCTCACGAAGCCTGGAGAAACACGAGGGACGAAGGCCTGGGTTTCCACGGGGCCGTCCGGGGCGCTCCCGGAGGGGGAAGGCCGAGGGGGCGGGGCGGAGCTCGAGGCTCCTCCCCCGGGCCCGCCCCGCCCAGCTCCGCGCCCCCGCCCCGCGCTCGGGGCCCCTCCCCCAGCCGCTGGGCGCACCTCTGCTCGGGGCGACGCCACTCGCTCCCCCAGGGGGCGCCCGCGGCCCGGCAGGGCTCGAAGAGGCGCCCGCCCCCACCCCGGCCGGCCCCGCCACCTCGGCCCTCTCCTTTCGGGGGGGAGGGCGGACACACCTGCGGGTGGAGGAGTTTATTGGACACTGTCCTCCCTGACAGGAGGGGGCCTGGCAGCGGGAGGGCACGGGGTGCCGGCCTGGGGAGAGAGAGGAGTGCGAGGGGGCGGAGGGGAGGCGCCTCGGAGAAAGCTCTCCACCGCCCTGTCGGCCGCCCCGCACCAGCGCGCCCTGCCCAGGGCGGAGGGGTCGCCCCTCTCCCGGCCCTGCCCGAGCCTGCGCGGCCAAGCGGGTAAATGGGACCCACTCGCCTTCACCCACCACCTCGGCCCCGGGCGCTGCCGGCAGCCCCTCCGCGGGGAAAATTACACGCCCTGGAGGCAGATGCCTGGCCTAAGCATGCAGCACCAGGGGAGCCCCGCAGCCCCGCAGTGCGCCTGTAGTAACTCTGATGGTAGACATTAACGCAGTTAGTAAACTGGCTCTGTTAAAAATAATAGCTGAGGGCCTTTTATGTACTCAGGGCCTGGGGAACTGCTTTCAGGACCTCACTCCTCCGGATCCTCCGAGACAAGGTGTGGTGGCTCCCGGTCAACAAGAAATCCCCCAGACAGGGACTGGCATATCCCCAAAGTCAGTTCATAAGTCAAGTTTTGGTAATTTCTAATGCATCTCCTCATAGAGACCATACTTTATACCAGCATTTTCCAAATTGCCCCTACCTAACTCTTGAGAAAGGAGCTTGTAGGCTTGGAGCCAGGCCCCTTCGGGGCAAGTTCAAGGGACATTAACAAAATCCCCTCTGCAAGTTCTCTAGTAAATAAATCGTTATAACTTTGTTTCATCTAACAGTTACTTAAATTCATTCAACTTCACAGGGCTTTACCCTGTAAAACAGCCTTATCTATAACATACAAGAAACTCATCTTGGTGAGATGCTCCGCTGTCCCTGGGATGTGCCTCTGTGGGCTGGGTTGCATGGCCCCAACTGGCCACTAGACAGATGTACCTAAGCCCAGATCCCAAATGGAAGAGGAGCTGCTTTCCTGAGTAATTGACTGGTACCTTGGAATGATTATGACTTCACTTCAAGAGATACTCCTCTCTCTGCCCACCTGGTGGCTCTTTCTCCATTTTTTCTCCTCACCCCTACACACTGCTACTATCCATCAGTCTGCTGTCTTGTTCCTTCTTTGCTCAGTTTGCTTATGCAGCCGTGTACCACCAAAAATGGGGCAGAGTTGTGTACACAAATGTCACTTCTGCAAGTGTGTAACCCAAGTACAGACACACACACACACACACAAAGTGCTGGCCAAATTGGTCAGAGCCAGGTCCAGAGCCACAAAGCCAACATCTGTATAAATTTCCAGACCAAATTACATAGGAAAGATTGAAGATTGTGCACAACTAGCAACTAGCCGCCCTTCATCCTTCCACCAACTCCTCTCGTCCCCTCCTGCCATCCTTCTCTGCATCTGATGTGTGTCCTCCCCAGTGGGAGCCATCTGTGCTGCACACACCCTCCAAAGGCCTCTGGAAGGCTGATTTCCTAACAGTTACATCAATGCTTATTAAGAGTGAGTGCGGCCTGAAGTCGGGACCCACTTGAATAAAGGACTGCGTTTATGACAAAAGGAACCCTAGTACTTTGGAAGAATCTGCACAGACCAAGGCTCTACTGTAGGTCACCTCATGGAGTGCCTGCTAACACACCCATTTCACAAATGAGGTCACGGAGGCTACAGGGTTCATAGTCGAGCTACGCCTCACAGGGCAGGACTCTGGGAGAGGAGCAGGAGACTGCTGCAGGAATGAGCCAGGGAACTCTAGAGGCTCATGAAGAGCCTCTGGCTACACCGGTGGGGGCTTTTCAAGGACAGATATTTACCATTAAGAGTTTGAGGACAGAAAAGGCAGTGCAGAGGTATATGGAGGGTGTTTTCAATAAAAAGCAGGAAAGCAATCTTGCTCTGGGGGAACTAACATGGGCTAGCTGCTGAAGTGGTTAGGACTTGGGGCCGACTTGGAGAAAATGCCTGTGAAACCCAGGTTGCACCTGCAGGGACAGCACCCATGTACCAGATGGCCTTAGCCTGGCTGAGCCTAGATACCCCCAAGCTTCCTGGACTCCTGGAAGTTGTCTTCTCATTGACATGACATTTAGGAGTTGAAGAGCAAATGCCACTGATCCTCTGTTATTTTTGCATATATCTCTGTAATCCATAAGGGGAAATACCAGCCAGGGAGATGACTCAGTAGAATAAGCGCTTGCCTGGCAAATGCGGGGTCCTGAGTTCAATCCCCAGATATGAGCTGCTGGGACAACTCTATGCCATTAAAGGATCATAGCTTTCCTATGGCAGCTGCCAGAGTGCAGGGGACAACAATACAAAATCTTGACTACTCTGGGAATCCACCCTGAATCCTTAAGCCCTTCATGATCTTCGAAAGCCTGTCCTCAACTTGGAAATGTGATAACACGTGCTTCCTGTTGCCTGTCCTCCACTCTGCCTGGTCTCTACTCACCACTCCCAAGCTGAGACCTGGGTTCCCTGGCCAACACAGGCCCCCTCCTTCTCTGCACAACCCCACAAGCTGGGGGCCAGCCTGGGAACTGCAGCAGACTCTGTTCTGGTTCCATGTGTGGCTCTCTGGGGACTGCACTTGAAGTTCTCACATGCTGATGAGTGGATCTAGCCCAGAAGATGGGCTGGAGGAGGAGGAGGAAAAGGAAGAAGTGAAGGGAGAAGGGACCGACTGGGAAGCAGTAGAGGGGACAAGTGTGGGGATGAGGGACAACCCAGCAGGAGATCTGGAGTTTCCTAGATAGAGCTGCCAGACTCAATTTAAGAAAACAACATGCCTAATATAATGTAAATTTTGGGTGAGCAATTAAGGCTTTTTTAATATAAGAATATCCCAATATTACATGAGACATACAGTAAGCAATGTGTGGGACATATACTAAGAAAAGATTCATCGTTTGTGTGAAATTCGGATTTACCCAGGCATGGTATTTTACCTGACAGCTGGGCTCCCGGATCTGCCCATTTGACACCCTGCCACCAGGTGAATCTGGGGAAGCTGCACTCCTCCTCCCACCATCATCCTTTTGCAGCCCGGCACGCCACAGCCTGGCATGGCTCTACTTCAGCACAGCCGGCAGGAGCCCGCCCCAATGCAGCCCCTCCCTCTCTGCTGCACCAGCCCTCCTCCATCCCCACAGCCTCCTGCCGCCTCGCTCCCTGTCCTTTGCCTCTCCCCATCCCGGCCCCGCACCTCTGCCCAGTCTGTCTTTCCTCTGCCTTCCTGATGGCTTCATTGCTTGGTGCCTCGCAGAGCTCACTGCAGTTCAGTAGCTGTGATTTCCATCTGGGCTCAGAGCTTAGGCTTCCTGAGGGCAGGGACCAGTCAGTCTCCTCCTGGCTCCTCAACAATGCCCAGCTCTGGGGGCCTGGGGGTGGGCGGGAGGGGAGTCACTGCATGGCAGGAGGGGAGCAGGGAGCAGGGCAGACAGAGAGGGTGGCAGGACAGAGGTGGAGAGAGCAGCGAGAAGCAGTGGGGTAAGGCCTGGGGTTGGCTTCCCCGAGGTCATGCTGGGCTTTCCTCCAGACTTGGGCTGGCACTAGGACCATGGGAGGCCAGGCTGCTGGGAGAAGATGCTCTGGCTCCGCACTGCCCTCCCACCCCGGCCCAAGCGGCCCTGCCCTTTCCCATTTGGGTGGAGCTGGGCCTCTTGGCAGGAAAAGGACACCCATCTCTTGGGCTGGTATATGCGAGGTGTGAGCTAGGTTGGGGAGAGGGGGCAGGGGAAGCTGAAAAGCAAAAAGAATAGCAGAAGAAAGAGGAGGGCTGAGAGATGGATGCTGGGCCAGGGGAGCACCTAGGGGCCATGTGAGGAGCAGGTGGAAGCAGTTGGACACTGGCAAATTGGTGCGTGGCCCCTATCCTAGGCGAAGCTAATTGGTTTGTTATCTTTACCCACCAAAGCATTTACTTTGGTTAGTCGCCCGATCCACAAACACTTTCGAGGAGATGACATTACCGAAAGGGAGGAACATCTGCATCAGCTCAGCGTCCCCAAACTCCTGGGGCAGATGGTAGATGAACAGGTTACAGCCCTCGGGCCCTGCGGTGAGGGGAGGGGGTGGGCAGGGAGGAGGGATGGCGGGGCGGGGAAAGAGAGAGACAGAGGAGAGGTGA
Source organism: Tympanoctomys barrerae (assembly GCA_002564285.1). Classification (NCBI taxonomy): domain Eukaryota; kingdom Metazoa; phylum Chordata; class Mammalia; order Rodentia; family Octodontidae; genus Tympanoctomys; species Tympanoctomys barrerae. The sequence goes on from NDGN011536762.1 coordinate 25,120, forward strand.
GCGAGTTAGGCAGCGCAGCGGGGAGGGATGGGGTGAGGTTAGGAGGGGGGGGTTATTAAGATCCAAGGGGCCCCCAGTAGAGTGGGGGTTGTTGAGCCCCAAGTCTAAGCTGTCATCTCTGCTTTGCCCTTTGGCACATTGCTGACCTCTCTGCCTCACTTGCCATTTCTACAAAATGAATCAGTAACAGGAACCTGGCAACTTTGGGGCTCCAGGTGAAGCTGATGAGAGAATGAGGCGAGCATACCAAAGCCTGGCCAGCTGTGTCCCTGGAAATGGGTCCTGAGGAGAGGGAGGAGCAGGAAGGTTGGAGGGCCTGCTCCTGCCCAACCTCTTTCCTGGGGAAGGCAGACACGGAATTGCCCTGGGACAGCCTTGTCCTATGCTGGGATGAGACGTCCGTTCCTAACACCTCCAAAAGCCCAGCTCAGAGAGGCTCCTGATCCCCACCCAACAGCCCTGTCCTGCAAGTCACCTTCACTTGCTAGCAAAGGCAGCAAGCAAGATGTAGACTGTTTCCTCCAGCAGGCTGTGTGACTAGCTAGGGCACCCTGGAGACTCATTCCACTCAGGGTCTTCATTTCCTGTGTCACGAGTAGCCCTGCCACTTCTACAGTGTGCGTCTGGGCTGGGCCGTTCTGAGCCCCTCCATCCCAACAGCAGTACTGTGGCTTAGTTACATGTCTGTCACTCCCTCACAAGAGGAAACCGAGGCCCAGAAAGGTTAGTCACTAGCTGAAAGACACAAAGCTGGTGATGGTGAGGGGATGGAATCTGGACAAGAAATTAGGCTGTGGCATCCATACTATGTGCTCCTTTCTCTTCTTATAACTCTCACTCCACTCCCAGTCTGAGTACCGTGGAGTTCTCCAGAAATTTCCAGAAAAAGATTTACATAATCCTTTTTAAATGGTGAAAATGCTCAATTTAACTCTCTGAAATGGAAATCCTTCCAAGATGTGTGGCCTATCTCCATCACCTTAAAGAACATCTGCCATGTACTACTTGACCCCTTGAAGTGACTTGTCACCATTTCAGTGATGGCATCCAATCTATGGTGGGGTGGGAAGCAAACAGCTGCCTTTGGATTTGTGTAAGAAATGGGCTTCTCATCAGAGGTTAAGGGGGGACCTAAACCTGAGCTTAGCAGCACAGGCTGCAAGATGCCAACATGGCCCACTACACAGCTGTCATAACCAAATAGCTGTCCTGGTTTGCTGGGACAGCGAGGCTGATAAGTAACCCACTTCTGAGGCAGAGAACCTCCTCCATAGTCTCTCTGTCCCTTCTCTTCATAATCTCCTGTTCCTTCCCACCTCCTCCTTCCTTCCATCATCTATCTCCACCTCCTTGAGTGCCACAGCCTAGATTGAAGACTCCCTTGATCACCAGAGCCAGCCACCTCAGCCACTGAGCTCCCCGGACCCTAGATCAACCCCCAGCCCAGCCTCCGCGAAGGCACTCTGCTGTGGACGGCGCATCCAGAACCGAGCGGAAGGGTGCCCCTTCACAGCCCCAAGCTTGGAGGGAATGCCTCCCCCGCTCTATAAGCTGCAACTGTGCTGTGTTCCCCTGGTACGTGCTGGGTGAATGTACCTTGAAGGTCTCAGCTAGATAGGAGCCTGTCTGAGGCAAGAACTTGCTCGGAGCCCCCATTTAAGTTGTAGCTCTCCAGGACTAGCCACCATCTCTCCTGGACAGTACCTCTCGCCTCCCCCTCTGGCATCCCAAAACCAGCTTCTCCCCTCTCTAGATTGGGGCTCTTTCTCCATATCTGGAGGTTTCCTCTGACCAGACTGGACACCCGTGCTGCCTGTGCCACCTGTGCTACCTCCTCCTGTCCTCCTATCCCCTCCACCTGTAGTCAAGTACATGTCTTCCCACCTGCCCCCACTCTCCTGTCTCTGGGTTTCCAACAATGGCTTCACCCCATGTGACGCCTGCCTTGAACTCAAGGCCTTTGCAACTGCTTCTTGAGGATGTTCTATCTGTTCTCCTTCAAGAGACAAAGAGCCTTTTGAGACGCGGGCTATCGTTCAGTCCTACCTGCATGGTGTAAGGATGTGCTACCAAGGACAACCCTCTAGCCCTGGCCTGACTGGGAAGTGAGGCCAGCAGTTCTAGCCCCCAACCCTCAGCACTGAGCCTACAGCCCAGCTCCTTCCTGCAGTCCTTCATTCTCAGATTACAGAACAGCCAGAGGACTGTCTGGAGGTTATTGCAATCTGGTCCAACTCAGAGAAGCAGAAACACAGAGCTTCAGAGGCAAGTAGTGGCTACCCCTGGTGTACTGCCGCCTCTGGCAGCCTGAGCCAGAACCATTCCTAAGGGTGACATTGCCTTCCCCCTGTGAAGCAGAAGATCTCAAAGGCCTTCAGGAACTACCTGGTAGTTTTCAGGTTCAGCTCAAAGACAAGGTGCTAGTTAGAGGGCTCTTCCAAGGGACCCTGTCTTCTGGTTTGGTGGCATTCCACAGGGAAAGAGCTGACTACTGGCAGGGCCATGGGAATACAGCTCTTTTTCATCTAGTCTCCATACAACAGTGGAGTACAGCTTTGGTCTGATTCTAACCCTCCTCTGTTCCTGGCTCTCCTGCCCTAGATTCACTCATGCTCAGTAGCATGCTTTGTGCCTGCTGTCCCCTGCCTGGACCACTTACATTCCCCTCTCTGTGATGGAGACCTCCTCCTTCTTTTGGGCCAGCTCCTCCTTCCCTGGAAACCCACTCTGCACGGTGACCCATGTGTGGATGAACCATGCCGTGTCAGTGTGAAGCACTGCTTCTCCCTAGCTGCTGCTGCTCAGGGACTTCAGCATGTGCATGATGGCCAAGGAGTGAAGGGACAACCATAGGGCTGGTCCAGGATGCAGGGTGTGTGCGTGCTTCTGTGTGTGTGTGTGTGTGTGTGTGTGTGTGTGTGTGTGTGTAAGGTTATAGAGACTCATGAGCCCACAGGTACAGAGACATGGACTAGAAGCCAATGGCATGACACTGGCAGCACGAGGGCCTGTGGGCACCGTTATTAGTTCTCTGCTGTAGACCCTGACTGGGACCCTTAGGCCAGCACCTGTGCCTCTGATCTGACCAACAAAACTTTGCACTGGGAGAATTCCTAGCCCCAGGCTCCCACAAAGGGAAGGGACCCTTGGGAACAGAGAGAGCTGATGACCACCTCCCATCCACTTCACACCTTGATGGGGAAACCAGGTGCTACTCTGCTGCCACAGGGCAAAATGTGTGTAGGGCCTCTCCGCATGCCTTCTGGGCACCAGGCGAGCTGCTGACACAGATCTCAGGAGCTTCCTAATGAACATGCACTGGAGGGGCATGCCTTGTGAACAGCTTTGGAGACAACAGTCTGGCCCAAGCAGGCTGAGTGCAGAACAGATGGCACCTGAGCAGGTCTGACCCTCACGCCGCTCCAGGAAATGGTCTTCACTGCTCTCAGTTTGCTGGTGAGGACACTAGGGCTGAGGCAGTGAGATAGGTGCTGTCCGGGACCATGTGGGGCGGAGGTGACAGAGCTGGAAGTCAGACCCAGAAGGCTGCTTCAAAGCCGAGGCTCTCAGCTGCTCAGCCTCTCAGGGGCCTATGGCGTCAAAGTGGTGGGGACCAGAAGATGCTCCTGGTCCTTCCTGAGTCACCCACGGTCCAGGGCTGCGGTCAATCTGCTCCCATCTGAAGACCGCTGAATTCCCTGCCCCCTAAGGCATTGGTCTTGCCTGCTCTGTGCAGTGCACATCAGGACCTTTGGATGTGTCTTTCCAGGCCAGCCTCTTCCTGCTGGCACTTCACTGGACCTGCACTGGGCCACGCCCACTCTGACATCTAGTCCTGCCACTGGAGTCCTACTGGGCGCTGCAGTGTGTCTGCTGGTCACCCAGATTGCTCAACAGCTCCTGTCCAGAACTAACACCTCTCCCTGCCTCCCTAGGCACGAGTACCTACTTCTCCCGCTCCTCTCCTCTGGCCCATCCTGCCAGTTCCTGCAGGGCTTTACTTTCCTGTCCACGGCAGGCTACTCACCCTATCCCTTCTCAAAGCCCACAGCTGTAACAGCCAGTGGTGCTGCAAAAGCCACGGCTCCCACGCAGCTACAGCTTGCCTCCTTGGGAGCACAGGGGTGGGGCCTCAGAAAGGATGACCTCTGTCTCCTACATAAAGCTGGCAACTCCTTGGGGCAAGGGCAAGGTCTCTGCTGAAAGACACATACCTAACTCAGTGAGATTCTCTCTCATGGCTAATTCAAGGACTTGCTGGGGAAGGAACATAATCCCAACTGTTCTCAAGGACTTTTTAAAGACCAACATACCAGTTTGTGAGCCATGTCAGAGCAGTGGCAAATGATGGAGGGGAGGGGGAAAGGTGTACAACCTGCCAGTACCTTCAGGGAAATGTGCCCATTCTCCTACCTCTGGGCCAGGATGCTACTCCGGTCTGAGGAACTGCCCACAAGTTGCATATCTCCATTTGTGGGTAGGAGATCAGGACAGTGCCGCATTTCACAATCCTGCTGTATTCCCCCACCCGCCACCAGACATACACACACATAGATGTGGCCACCTTTCCAACCAAAGCCCAAGCCGGAGACCCAGGAGAAGCCGGAGGCCCAGGTGACAGCCTCTTAGGACCAGGGGGAGGGGCGGGTCTGAGACTCACCTTCTCTCTGTTGCTGGGGAATCATTGGTGGTGGCTGAGGAAAGGCCTGGCTTATCTGACCATAGGCAGCAGGGTAGGCAGCTGCTGGAGGGCCGCAGAGAGGAGAAGCAAGGCAGCATGGGACGCAGAGACAGACAGACATGGTGAGAGGCAGGAAGAGAGAGAGTTCAGCGATGGGCAGGGAAGACAGGCCGACCCCGAGGCACATGTCACCATGGCCACTTTGGAGAAAGCAACTTTCGCCTTACAGTGCTAGTGAAAGGGAAGGGACAGCGTGAAGATCAGAGACCTTGCACGTGTGCGTGAGAGTGTGTGTTTGTGCATGCATACCTGGGTGGATGCGTGCAGCATTTGGAGGTGTTGGTCCATGTGAGTGTAAGTGTGTGTATGTGGGGGGGGGCAGGCTGAATCTGAGACAGCAGACAGCCCTGGTTCACCTCCCTCACTGCTACTCAAACAGCAGTGGGAGGTGGGGATCCACTGAGGTGTGGACTTGGCTTTGGGGACCTTCCAGGGGGAAGACCCAGGGGCAGGGGACTGAGTAGGACACCTGGTGTTCTCTATACTTGGTGGGGACTGGTCAGCGCTCAGACAGGAGCAGCCAGCTCCCTTCTGTGGCTGGCCTGGCTCCCAAGCAGCAGACTCTCTCTCTGAGAAAGAACTTCCCAGGGGCTCTGGACGCACAAAACCAGCTTCCCCGGAGTCCTACCTTGCCGGGCAGCCTGGTCCCCCACTGGAGAGACAAGGCTGACTCTCTGAAGACAGTAAAGAGGAATCCTGACCAGTAAGGCAACAGGATACAAGCTAGGTGGGGACGAATGTGGTATATTGCCCAGCCCAGGCACAGGAGGAAGGGGACAGCCTGCCTCATGGCCTGGCTTGGTGACCATGGCCATGTGCTGGCCCCAGGCTGTCTTTTCTCATCTCTGTCTTTACTACCATGGGCTGCTTTTCCCTCTGGCTCCCATCATGCTTCCTTGGCTGGATAAGCTGGTGGAAGCTGCTGCCCTTCCAGAATACCCGCTTCTCAGCACAGGCGTCTGTGCTTCCTGGGCCAGATCCCAGGGCCAGCCAAACCCCCAGTACTGCTGTGCGGTCAGGTCTCCTAGGTAGACTAGCCCTAGAGGTACCACTGCAGGAAAAGGGAATGGGGCCCTGCAACAAGTCACTATACAGCAAGGACAAAGCTTCAGCCTGGCTCACTAGTTCTGCCCAATCACCACCTCCTTGCCATGCGGGAGACCCCTGTTATGTTGGGAAAACTCTGCCCTAAATGCTAAGGGATCCGAAAGAGGGACACGGCCCAGACAGGGATGGTGTGTGGAGTGGTTGGGGTGTCTGTACCAACACAGCCCCTCTCCTTCTGCTGAGGCTGTTGTCACTCCCTCCTCCCACCCCATGCAGTGCTGGACCCAGTTCTGGTGAGAAAAGGGGGCACTGGTGTCAAAGTATGGAGAAAGGAGCCAGGGAAAGAGCCGAGGGGACGCGTGGATACTAACGACCTGCATACTGCTGCACTCCGGCGTAGGCCTGCTGCAGGGGGTCCGCGGCGGTGGGGCTCTGTGCTGCAGGGGAGCCAAGGAGCAGAGGTCAGTGATGCCCACCCAATGTACCACCACCCACCATGCAGCAATACCATGGTTACAGTCCTCTTTCCAACCCCTGCAGGCAGGGTGTCTGATACAGGGACCCTGAGTGCTGGGTCCTGCAGGAGCTCACCCTGCTGTGCCCAGGGCCCTTGTAAGGTACTGGGTTGCCCACTTAGCTAGCCTGGATAAGGGAGATGGGGCGCATACAGAAGACTGAAGATGGAGCAGGAGATGCCAGAGCAAGGCTCCACTGCAAAGGCCTGGGCAGGGACACACATGAGGGACCCAGCCCTGGGCTGCAGGCTGTCAGGAGGGAGGCTCATCCTTGCTGATCTGCACCAGGGGTGAGAAGCAGGGAATGAGCAAAGGCCTGGCAGACACCACCTAGGTGGAAGAGAGGCTGCCCTTCTGTCCCCTGGCCACCCACTTCTGTCCTGAGGACTCATTTCTCCTCCTTGGGAATGTGCATAAGGCACGGCCTTGCTGGCAACCTCCCAGCAAGAACTGGCCTGACAGACAGGCAGGGAGAAGTGTATTGTCCACGGAAACAGAGGCACTAGGAGGTCGAGGCCCTTCCCTCCCTCTGACCTATGCCTCTGGGGTATTGACCACCCAGCATGGGGAAAGGTCCCCTTGAGCTCAAAGTGTGGCAAGAAACTCAAGGAAGTTGCATGGGTCAAAGGCTTGGTTCAGCTCTGTAGCTTTTGGGTTCTGAGTAGCTATAGACAAAAAAGCCTGAGTTGTGGGCCAGCAGTGGACACAGGGTGTAGTGGCCAAGGTCAGTAATGACGGGCACAGGGCTAGGCTGGCCTTGGGAGTTCAGAGAGGCAGGTGGTGACAGAGCCTCACCTATGAGGATCCAGCCCCAGTATGTCTGTGCAAACTAAGGTAACAGTGTAGCAGGACGTCAACCCCTAAGGCTATGCTAAGCTTTGGGGCCTTGAAGCCTAGGAGAATTCCCAACTTCCCTTTCTGAGGTCTCTTTGATGAAGTTCCACTAGGAAATAGTCCTTAGACTATCTCCAGGGAGTCCAGGGAGTGGGGGGCCCGGGGGCAAAGTCCCTAGAGATTGTGGGTGGCAAGTTTGATACCACCTGGGAGCCAGGATGCAGAAAGGGAGCTGGTCCACAGGGACAGTGCGTAGGAGGGAGGAACTGAAGGTGGGGCACACAGTAGGCTCTCTCCTGCCTGGGGCTGTGCTGGGCCACTACCTTGCTCTTACATTCCCTAGCCTGGTCCTAGAGCTTCCCACTGTGATGTGCCTGGCAGTGATCTTGTGCCTTCTGCTCCCTCTGCTGGTCTATTCTGCCAGTCTCTGAGCTCTCTGGAGGGATGCCCACATCTGGCTGATCCGCTCCCTCACCCATGCAAGGCCTTAATGAAAATTAGAGAAGGTGCCCCTTGCTCAGAGCACACAGTCTGGTGCTTTTCTGCAAATTGTAACCCGCACAACGTACACAGCAGCTCCAGCACAGAGTAAGTGCTGGCAAATAGAGCCCTGAAGAAATGAGTGAATGGTCTCCCATGTCTGTGAGAGATACAGCGTCAAGGGTGTAATGCGATAATAAAGGCCACACCATGTGCTTCCAACAGGCTCTCAATGAGCAAAAGCGGGGAACAGAGAAGCTACCTGGGAGTAGGAAGTGGAGAAAAGCATTCACAAGACCCTTCCTACTTCTTTGCTTAACGACCTCATTAGTAACTGCCAAAGAGTGAACATTTTGAAAGATCTCGCTCATTATAGCAGCTCCAAACTCCGCATTTAAAGATGGTAAATTAATTTTTTTAATGTACTACTTTTCTCCTTTCCTTCCCTCCATCCCTCCCTCTTGCTCTGGCAGGGAATTGTTTATGGGATGTGGCAGATTGTTACAAATAGGGGAAAGAAACATTTCCAAATTCCACGAGGGAAATAGCTCACAGATGCTGGTGGGGGCAGGGAAGGAGCAGGTTTGTCAGAATCCAGAGATCCAGATGGGCATGCAGGCAGGGAGGAGAGGAGAATGAAGCCAGCCAGGTGTGCCGGCGTGGCCTCACTGAGCGTGGGCCGAGACAGCTAAGCCCCTCACCTGCTGCCTCTACCAGCTTGGGGTCTTCAACCCTCACCAACACTCCAGCCCCTCTGAGCCTACCACATCACACTTGCACCCTCTGGCTGCTTCTGTGTGGACTGAGAGTTGCTCCGAGGCAAGCACGAGATTGGGGGCAGGGACAAGTTCACATTTAGAGCCTTCCTTTGTTTCTCTCTAGCACAGGATCCTCGCTCTGTGCTGCTGGAGAAACTTTTATATACTACTGATGTCTGGGCTGCATCTGACAATAGAATTATAATCTCCGGGCCTCTGTGGTAAAGCTCCAGAGTGGACTCTGAGGGCACGCAGAGTGGCAAGCATGACCACCTGCCCTGTAGGTCTCCTCGGGCTGGCCTCTCGTCCTTACTGGGTCAGCTTCCTACTCCTCCTACCCCTACTAGGTGTGCCCCTTCCTGCCTCTGGGGCTGCAGGACAGCCCCCACCTAGGGCTGTGTTCCTTATTTCTCCTCCCCTCATTTGAAACCCTTGTCATCTTAAGTCTGAAAAACACTCTTTTTATTTGTCATACTGGGGAATAAACCCAGGGCCTCCACACTGAACTACAATCCCAGCCCATTTTTAATTTTTTTTTTTTAATTTGAGACAAGATCTCACTACACTACCAAGGCTAGGCCTGAACTTTTGATCATCCTTCCTCAGACTCCCAGGGTGTTTGGATTACATGCACCACCCACGTCTGGCCAAGAACATTCACTCCTGCCCAAACTTCATTTTGCCTTATTGTCTCATAGTCTGTAGCTTGATATGTTTCTGACTGGAATCTGACTTCATGTTCTGCTGTCTTTCTAGGGCTCTTCTTTCAACTAACACATCTGTGCCCTCCATGCTGGGGCAGAGCATTCCTCATGCATGCATTACACTACCACTTTCTTTTTCACTGAGTCTTTTCCTATTTAACACTAAATCTTATTATTCTTTTAGTTTCTATCACCTTAATTCCTTATTTTTATTTTGGTTCTGGGAATCAAATTCAGGAACTTGCGCTTGCCAAGCAGGCACTGTGCTACTGAGCTATATCCCCAGCCCTCCCTCACCTTAATTCTTATAGCTCAAATTTACACTCAATTAATTTATGGTTACTAGACCCTTTGCCTGCCTGTGCAAGTGAGTTACTGTCTTTTCTACTCAAAGGGAACTCTTCTGAACTCTCCTTAAGGGTAGGATTTTGGTCTCTTCTGTCCTATCACAGATTTCCTGAAGCAAGGCAGGCAACAAGCCCTCCTTGACCCATGTAGTGTTTCACCAAAGAACAGACAGGGGGCAGTAGCCACACATTCCCATTATAACAGCAAGCTCAGGGACGGAATAGAGAAGCGTGTGCTCTGTGGGGATGGAAGGCCTACCAGATGTGCTTACCTGGGTAGGGGTGGATGCCATTGGCAAATACAGCTTCTGCAGCGGGTTGCCCATTGGCCTGTGGGGGGAGGCCAGTGAAGCCGTTCACCCCGATGGGGGATGGGATGCTAGGCACGGCTGGTGCGGTGATGCCTGGAGGAGTGCTGCCACCTGGTTTAAAGGACAGAGAGGGGTTGGAGAAGAGGGAAGGCAAGCAGAACAAAGGTGAGAAAGCCAAACCATTGAGCTTCACCATCCTATCTCCAAGGGTCTGGGTATGGACTAAGACCTCACCCACCATCCCAGTCTTAGCGGTGAACATGCCTTGGCTTATCTTTCATATGGATTGGCTTTTCCCATCTCAACTGAATCCATCTTTCAAGGGCAGAGCTCAGAGCCCACTTATTCCATAAAGACTTCTCTGACCATTGGTGACTTGTCTTTGAACCTACAGCACACAGACTGTTCTCAACTGCCCGGATTTTGTCTCCACCTAGCCCTCCTTCATTCATGTTCAGTGGCTCTTGCCCACTCCAGCTGATTCAGTACTGGCTGGTCCTTCTTTGGTCCATGGGGGTGTGACCTGCTTCCTTAAGAATGTTTGGCTGTTCAGATGTAGAAGGTTCCCTTGCACTAAAGGGAAGAGGCCATTGTGTAGCTCAGTGTCGCTCCTGTGGCACTCACCAGGTAGACACCTCATCCTGCTGCAATTAAGCAAGAGGGGCAGTCACTGTGGTGAGAGCAAAGTTGAGGCCAGAGGACAACTGTATTTTCCCTATTCAGATAATAGAACACAAGCTGTGGATGGCATGGTGACTGATAGTACTGAGGCCCCAGAGGCTAGGAAGCACCTTGCTCTTCATGTATAAAGCCAGGGCTTCCGGAGGACAAGCCCTCAATGCTGGCCCACTGGCCAGGCTCACGAGTAGCTCTGAGGCTGGAGACTAGAATCAAGGATGTGATAGTACTCTCACTGGGCCCAGAGGTGGCACACTGCTTCCTGGCTTTTAGCCAAGAAAGGAACAGTTTCTGGATGTCAAGAAGGTTGATGCTATGGTCTGGGCACAGAGAACCATGAGAGCTTGATGAATGAGAGTCTTGTGTGTTGGATCAGCCCCTGGGACTAAAGTCGGTTTCCTCAGCTTTAACACTACATCATTTGGAGCCAGATATTTCCTTGTTTTGAGGAACTGTCACATGCACTGTAGGATGTATAGCAATATATTTACCACCGGATTATAATAGCATTTCCCCCTCCCAGCTGTGACAAACAAAAATAACTCTGGACAATACCAGATGTCCTAGGAGTGTGGAACAAAATGCACTGCTTGAGACTACTAGACAATGCCCGAGAGCCACTCAAAAGATTACCTTGTGACTGGTAACCCCTGCCCACTGAGGGAACTCTTGTGGTGTTTCTCTAGCTAGCTATGCAAATGTCTTGGAAAAGGCCAGAGAATCTAGGTTAGCTTAAAGAGAAATGAAACAGGCCTCCCTACAGAGCTCAGATCTGGGACTGAACAAGGCCACTAAATAGCCAGTGCTCTTCTCCCTCAGACTTTGAAGGAAGAGGTTTTCATATTCATTTCCTTCCTAAAAGTGATCATTAACAGATCAAGATGGATTGTTTTGGGGCCGGCGAGATCACTCAGCCGACTAAAGCACCTGCTTAGGCAAGCTTAGACAAGCCTGGAGTCCAAGGTTCAATCCCTGGCATCACATGCCCCACTAGCCCTGTCCTCAGGACAGGCTGAGCCAGCCAGAGTTAGGGCATGGTGGCCCTGTAATCCCAGCCCTGAGGAGGCTGAAAGCAGGAGGATCACTATGAGTCGATTTCCGTAGTGAGACCCTGTAACAACCAAATCCATTAAAAAAAAAAAAAAGGTGAATTGTTTCCTAACAACTCATGGATAAACAACTTGAGAGAAATTTCACCACCCTGAGTCTTATTATGGGCAGAATGATATCACATCTTTTCTTTCCTGGGGTCATACAAAATGAGAACATTTTGAGACAAACCGCTAAGCAAGACAAAGCCTCTTGGTCCAAAAACCATGTGCTCTCACCTTCAGATGATCCACTGGTGGCTGAAATCAAGCCCCACCCCAGGCCTGGCCCTCAGTGCTATCTGCTGTCTCACCTGAGGTTGGGGTCATAGGTGCAGCCGCCAGGCCGTTCATGTTGAGAGCTGCCATCTGCTGCATCTGGGCGGCAGCAAAGGCAGCCATGGGGTTCAGGTAGCCGCCCTGTGCAACTGATGCCATGAGGGCCGCTTGCTGCTGCATCAGCTGGGGCAGAAGGAGTGGAAAAAATATCACATGCTTCCAGGGGGCATCCCTCCCCACCAGGGGACTCAGGTCCTGGAGACCGCTTCCCAGGCCCTGAGCCCCAGGGAGCCTAAGCAGCCCCTGGGCCACCACCTTGAGTCCTCATGCCATGCTCAGTCCTCTTTGGTCATTAGGGGCCCCCTTTCTGGGAGATGTTCACATCCAAGAGTATTGGTAGGGTCTTTGGAGCTCTAATGTTGTGGGGATGAGAGAAGACTTGCTCCCTGGGGAAGTCCTGTCATGTGTGGGTATGATACCCAAAGTGTTTTGGAGATGTTGATTAGCCTATGTGGTGCTAACAGCATGGGCTTCTGCCCCAAATGGTGGCGGGCTCTATTGGGTAGAAGAGACAGGAGAATCCTCAATAGCTTCTGGGCATAGTCTTTACCAAGGTGTGTGGACAGGGGAGGCTGTTGGAAGCCACGGAAGTTAGACATTGCTCAGAAGATGACATGAGCTTGCATGTTGAAAGCCAGGATCACAGTGCACCTCAGTGCTGTCACATGGTGGCTGGAATTACCCATCTGCAGGTAACCCAGGGAGACAATGTGGCAATGACTCCACTGTGGGAGAAAGGTGAGCCAGAGGCAGGATGTGAGGGGGCTTCAGGGAAAGTATGTGTGTGGAGAGCTTTGGGCCATCGAACAGGATTCCTGTCAGGAGTGACTTGAAGGCCTCTGACACACTTCCATGAGTGGGGCAGTGGGTGGGTGATGAGGACCAAACATCTGAACCTGCCATGTCCTATCAGTGCTTCGAGGGCTCAGCACTCATGTGCCAAAGGGCGAAGAGTGCTCAGGGCAGCCCACCTTGGCGCCCTGGCAAGGGCCTTCTGTCCAGCTCATACCTGTAAGAACCAGGCAAGCAGCCCACCTCCTGCCTACAGCAACCCACCCCCCACAAACTGGGCAGTCTTTCCCACACCTCTTCTGAGGATACTCTCTGGACTTATGTTTGGTCCTCTCCACTCCAGAGGGCAGAGTGGTATTTTCGATTATGGTTACATGTCCCTGTTCTTTGATAGCCTCCAAGGAGTGAGCTCCAGAGCCACCGCCCAACCCTGCCCCCACTTACTGCCTGAGCATAGGCGCCGTAAGCCCCGAAGGGGATGGCCATGGGGTTGAACATGCCCATCTGGCCAGCCATCTGCTGCATTCGCCGCATCGTGCGCTCCTTGTCAGTGTCGGCGAACTTGACCACCAGACTGGATGAGGCTCCCTGCAGCCAGGGTGGCACATGAGACCCACTAGGCCGAGGGCTCCACCTCCGCCCCCCAGCTCTCCATGCCACTGGTCTAGGCTAACCGCACTCTCTGTGGAGTGCTATCCTCAGGGATAGGTATCCAGGACGGCCCAGGAGTAGAGGCCGCAACCCACCGTGGGTGTTTTCTGTCTGGGTGACCTCCAGCAATTCCTTAACTTATCTCTGGCCTCAGTGTCCATGTCTGAGAAACGGAATCCTTTCCTGCCTCATTCGCCGGGTGGGAGAACAGCTTTGCCCTAGCCGGGCCCTGGAGAGGGGGGTCTCCTCACCACCACCGCCCACCTCCCCCGCAGGGCTGCACTCACCGGCATGGTCTGGCTGCCGTGCAGCGCGTTGATAGCGGCTTGTGCCTCAGCGTGCGAGGAGTATTTCACGAAGGCGCATCCTGCAGGGACAGGACAGGCTGAGCCACGCCCCGAGGGTGCAGAGGGGGCTGGGGCCGAGAGGTCGCACGGGGAGGGGGGTGCAGTGCAGGTCTCAGGGGTAAGAGCAGGGGTGCGACAGAGAGCAAGCGCGACAGAGAGCGAGCCACACAGCGACACAGAAGAAAGGCTCTGAGACCCTGCAGCACTGAAAGCACCTAAGCCTCCCCAGCAGTCCGGACTTGCTGGTCTCTGCGGAGGGTCCCGCCCCCTCGCCCACGCACCCTTGCTGTTGCCGTCAGGCCCACGCAGGATGGTGCACTCCTCGATGTTCCCGAAGGCCTCGAAGAGGCGGCGCACGTCGTCCTCGGACTGTTGCTTATTGAGCATACCCACGAAGAGTTTTCTATCTTCTAGAACAAAATTAGGAGATGCTTACCCGGGCCAGGGTCCAGGGGACAGCGCAGGAACAGGTCCCGTGGGGAAGAGGGCAGGCCAAGCCGAGCTGAGCAGCAGGAAGGGGAGCAGCTAGGGAGAGGGGCGAGGCTCACAGCTGGGGGCGGGGCAGCGGGGAAGGGGAGGAGCTAGGCAAGAGGGGCGGGGCTCACAGCTAGGGTGGGACAGCAGGATGGGGAGGAGCTATGTGGTGGCGTGGGAGGAGCTATGCGAGAGGGGCGGGGCTCACCGCTGGGGAGCAGGCTGGGGCGAAACTCACAGCCGGAGTGGGAGGATCAGCAGGGAAATCTTGGGGTACAGTTTGGAGGGTTTTTGATCAAGAGAAGTGAGGGAGCAGGGTCAGAGAAGCTGGGAGGCGAAGGGTCCGTAGCGTGGCACAGTAGGTGAGGGAGGCGCAGGCAGAGGAGCTGATAAAGGAGGCAGTAGGCGGTGGGAACTGCGGGGCAGCGACCTGGCCTCCTACTGCCTAGGCGGCAGGTAGCTCGGGAGGAGCACAGGTCCTGGTCCGGCCCGTCTCCTGGAGCCCTCGAGGGTCTTTTTGCTGTCCAGGTCTTTCCTCTTTCCCCTTCTGCATAGCTGTCTTCCTCAGGGGCCACAATCACTTGCAATGTCTTTGCTTACGTTGTTCCCTCTGCCCAGAAAGCACTCCCATTACAAAGCTAAAATCTCTTCTAGGTCTGTTTAAATATGACCTTCTCACCAAAGCCTCCTGCTTCTTCCTCCTTCTTCTCTGCCTTGGTGCTCCATTCCTATATCCCTGGCTTCAAAGGGCAGTCACTTTGCCTGAGTGGCTGATCTGTCTCTACTCCCACCCACTCCCCAGGTCTGCTCACTGGGGAAGGACAGCAGGGCTCTGCCGCAGCAGTGCTGCCTGGCACATATAGCTGATTGGGACATGCCCAGGCCCTTCCTAGGGCCACACCTTTCTCTGTCACTTCTCCCTCTGTGTGGACATGCAGCCCTTGATAGAGCTCTCTGATGTGTTCACACTGTAAGACTCAGCCCTGAGTACTTTAGGGTAACCTATTCCTGGAGGTGCCTCTGCACACTCCCTACACATATGACACCTGTCACCCAGCTTGTGCACCCCACTCAGCTGTATGCTCAGGAGATGTGTTTCCCACTGGGCTGTGTGGGTCTGTGCAACTTGTACATGACTGTGGATGGATCTCCATCCCGTGTGCTCTTTCCCTAGTCATCTCTCGCTCTGTTGGGACTGCTCTGGCAAATGAAGACTGGCAGGAGTGGTCCCAGGGACTTTTGAGGCAAGGGTGTAAAAGGAGCAGCTCCCAGCCACCTTTCTCTTTGGGCTCATTTGCACTGAGAAGCCAGCCATATTCTGTGAAGACCCACAATGATCCCACAGTGTCCACCAACGTGCCCAGCCAATGGCCAACATCAGCCACCAATCTGTAAGCAAACAACTTCCCAGGTAACTTTCATTCTCATCCCACTAATCTTCCACCTGAGGCCCAGACATCCTGGAGCAGAAACAAGCCTTCCATGCTGAGCACTATGAATTCCTGACCCTCAGAACCTGTGAGCATAATAAACTGCTGTTTTATGCAGCTTGGTTTTGGGCTAAACTGCTATGTGGCGTAGTAACTCGAGTGGAATCCCGTTGGTGAGCAGGGACTCACTAGACGTCTGTGGACTGGTACAAGACTTACACACAGAAGAGGGTGTGTGTGCAGATGGGTCCTCGCCAAACTGCAGTTGGCTATGTATTTGTGATTTCCTCTGAACACAGAGTCACTCAAGGACCCTGATGTCCCTCTGTACTCAGGGTGGTCAGTTCCTTCTCTCCCAGAGGGCCCTCATTGCCAAGAGAGTTTGCTAGAGCTGAGGGCTTTTCTGTGGTCTGGAGCAAACCAGAAGTTACCCCATGTCCTCCTATGCAGAGACCCCTGACCACTGCCCTCCAGAGACCTTCAACCCCAGGTGCACTGAGCACAGAGAACATTCCCAATGATGAGCTAGTGCTGGCTGCCTTCTCCTCTGATAACCCACAGAGCACAACATTTCTTGTTACCAGTCCTGGATCAGGGAACATGAGCCTGGCCTCAACCATAGGTGGGGTTTCACCGAGGCTCTACCTCCCCCAGCCAAGTCTGCTATCCTGGCTCCATGTCACAGTAGGAGTTTGAGGAGTACCCACCCCATTTCTAGGACTCTGGGCCCTGGCTCACCAAATCCAGGGTTGGAGCAGTGGGGTAGGAGCAGTGGGGACAAGGAAATCAAGAGGAAGGAAGAGAGTGATGGAAAGGGGTGAAAGGAAGTGGGATGGGAGGAGATGAAGTTAGGAATGGAATGGGGAAGGCAAGAGGCAAGAGGCAGAGGAAAAGGAATCAGAGATAAAGAGCAAGGAAGAGATGAGCAGAAAGAGACAGAAAAAAAGGTAGGGCACCCTTGGGCTTGCCTTCTGGTGCAGCAGAATCATTTCACTTGAAATGAAAAGAGGTCTCTCATTTCTTCAGGGAAGGATTGAAAGTTTTCCTAGGCAACAACTGGTGCCCCCCAACCCTGGTGCCTTTTAAAGGCTCAGATTAAAAGGGATTGCCACAAAAACTACAAGGCGAGGGCTTTTCCCTTGCTATTCCCTGGACCTCATCCTTAAAAATTCTATTTTGTCCCTTGGAAAGAAAAAGGCAGGGAAACGCAGGCAGCTCCTCCACAGAGCCTGATTTAAATGCCAGGACACAGCTCTTTGCCTCCCCTCTCCTGACGTCTGAATGTATTCCTTTATTATCATTATGGCAGCTTTCTGATTGCATTAAAATTCATCCACATGTGCCTTTCTATCCAGCCCCCTCGCTTTGCCAGTGGGCTTTTTTTTCTTTTTGCTAATTCTTTCTTCCCTCCCCCAAAGTCCCTCTTTGCTGTGCAGTCCCCAGTTGCAGGTTTTAAGATCTTTCTAAACGAGTAGGGGGCCAGCCTCCCCCTTTCCTGTGCATTTCAATTTCCCCGGGGAACCATGGCTAGTCTGCCTTTCTGGCAGGCTGCAAGAAAGCTAACGCCACACCCACTCTCTTAGGTAGTCTTCATTCATTCTGTTCTACTCGAGGGTTTGTTCCCAGGATCCTCAGGTATGCTTCGTTTACATCCTTGTTTCCCTTTGGGTTTGCTGGGAGTGGTCCTAAGGCTTGTCTGTCAGACCACAGCTCCAAGGATTCTGAGCGCTAGGGAGACCTCCTGGGCACCAGCTTTCTAACTGCTCCACACCTCAGCTTTCTAGGTCTATAAAAGGGGGACAGTTAGGCCTTCTCACTTTGTGGTTGCTAGGTTCCAGGAGATACTACAAGCTTGACAATGCCTGGCAAGCAGTAATAACAGGACAACTTGGCTTCTCTATGCAGGAGGAAGAGGAAATGGGGTGCTGTGCTCCCTCTGTTTGTCCTGCTCTGACTGCCTAGGAAGCCTCGCCCTGCTGTGAGGGGACAGCAGTCGCAGAACAGAGAGGTGCCACAGGATCCACTTCTCAGGGTGGAGAAGGCACCTGAAATAATAAGCTGGCTCAGACTCAGGCTCTGGCTGACCACCCAATGTAGATAAAATGTTGCCCACGCCCTCTGCTACCTCCATTCCTGCCACTTTTCTTAGGCACTGCCCCAAGCTCTGTTAGGTGATCAATGGGGCCATTTAGCTAGTATCTCGGCTCCGATAACAACCTAGCAAGAGCCTTAGAGGATGACTCAGTCTCCCCCATGAGTGCCTACCCTGGACCTTCACTTCTGAGATAGGCTGAGCAGCTCCTGGCCACTGCCCAGCTGTCTAAGCTGAGTCTCCCAGGAAATGGGGAGGCTCTGGTGGCCTCACCCTTTTCAGGAAGCCCTCAGCCATTACCCTCCATTACCACCCTTGGCCAGGGTATAGGGGGGCTGCTGCTTTTCTGAAGAGGAGTCCAGGCAGCTGCTGCTGGGACTGGCGAAGAGAAGTAAGGAGAAGAGAGGCTTCTGGGCCAGTGCGGAAATGGCTAGATCACCGAGATCGCAGGGGAGCCAGATATGCTGAGCAGCCAGAGGCTGGTACTGGGTGCCTGGCAGTCTTCTCTCCACACAGTCCAGTTCAGGTCCCAACATCCCTGTGCCACTCATTCTTGCTGTCCTTACATGGACCCTCTGGCAAGAGGATGGGCCCTCTTTACATGGACCCTGTTTACTGATAACAGTAAACAGGAGCCAATATCCAGATAAAGAGATGTCCCTTCCATAATAAGCAGGTCCCTAAGCAAAACAAAGGGCGTTGTATTAGAGTGACCCGAGAACTGGCATGTTCTCTGAGGAACAGCAGGACCACAGGTGGCAAGGCTGCCAGGGCCTTTGGTAACATCAAGGGTCCCACAGCTTTTTTGCTCAGCTGCCCTGACCACTTGGATTTCTAGGTCCCATGCCCCTTGCTGCTGTCCTCTGGGCTGTGAAAGACAGAGTGCCTGTGCTGATGGTGGCAGGGGCTCTGGAAGCAGGAGTGTGGCTCCCCCAAAGGATGGGGCAAGAGAAGGTGGGTACCAGTCCCAGCCCTGCCTGCACCGAGAGCTCGGCTCTGCGCCCACCCACACGTCCTGTCCTATGAGGGTGTGGGCAGAAGCACCCAGTTCTGTCTAAGGTGAAGGTGTTGACAGCCACTTCAGAGAGGGGCTGGGCCAGAGCGCCTGGCACCCCTTGGCTCTCCCTTTCTGGTTGTTCCTCCAGGGAGCAGTTATTATCAGCCTCCCCTGGCGCTGGGATTACAGGAGTGCACCACTAAGCTGGGACTCCACGGCCAGCTCAGCATGTGGGGGCAGGGGTGTGCAGCAAGTGGTGCGGAGGATTGAACCCCAGTCCCTGCACTTGCCTAAGCTTGTGCCCACTTATTGAACACATACTGTGTGTCTGGGAGGACATGGCCAAATGGAAGATTAGAGATGAGACTCAGAGGACTCTGGGGCTTTTCTTTCAATGGGTTGGAAGGTTGTACAAGCTCCCGAGATCTCTGCAGAGTCCAAAATCTTTGGATCATGGGGTTTAGTTCTGCCATGAAGCTCAGGTTGCAAGAGAACAGATAGGACTACTTGGTTATCATGTCTAGTGATTCTGGGCCAACAGCCAGAAGGAACCGATTGGGCAGGGGCATGTGCTCTACTCTGAAGGTGCCCTGGAGGAGGCATTGTGCACAAAGGTCAGATACTAGGCTGCAAGGGAATTTGAGCAGAGGCTAAGAGGCAAGGCTCTTCTTTGGCTGCATTTGTCCCCTGCTCCCAAGGCACTCTCAGTGGCAGGACAGGCGACAAAGGTCCCTGGAGAAATGTGATTGCTTTCCCTCCCACCAACACATAGATCTCCCATTTCCCTAGCCTCAGAGATCCTTTTTATTCTCCCAGATCCTCAACGTGACCCTGAGCTTTGGTTCCCTGACCTATAGAAAGTACTCGGTGACACCTCCTGGGAAGCCACAGGTCTTATGAAAAGACAGCTGGGTGCCAGAATCTCTGCCTCTCTGAGAGCTAGAGTGAGATAAAGATTCCTGCTCTCATTGGTCTCAGGATGTCAGGGCAAAATGGGGATGGCTGGAGGGATTTGCATTTTAAAAGGAGAGCTCAGAAAACAGAGGCACCTTGTACCAGCGGTGGAATGTCAGGATTAGGACCCTCCACCCCCACCAGGACCCCTCCCCTCCTATCCCACCCCAGCCTAAGGGAGCATCTTGCTTGCTAGCCACGCAGGGCCAGTGGACCCTGAGGAGAGAGGAGGGTGACAGCAGTGCCACTTGACTTGCCAAATGCCAGCATCCTGGTGCTGATGCTCAAATTCCAGTTTAATTTTCAAAATTTGCTTCGTTCATTACCGTCGGCACTAAACAATATTTTCTGCTTAAGGATAGACGGCTGCTAGGGCACTGTGGACGAGTGTTCAGATGGCTAATGCCTTTTATTACTGTAATAGACTTTTACTATTCTCTTCCCTCCAGCTGCTGAGGGGGGAGTGGGCACTTAGCGGGGAAGACCCTGGGGCCAGGGACCCTGGGAATAGATGGCTTTGAGGTCTGTAGCTGGTGAGGGCTCCTGGGAGGTGTGGAGACTCAGGCAGCAGTTCAGGAATGGGGAGAAGCTGACGACATTCCTGATGATTTTGTCAGTGTTCCTGGG
>NDGN011536769.1:8567-26893 GCA_002564285.1 Tympanoctomys barrerae
AAAAGGAAAGTGAGAGCTTGAGGATTGGACAATGAGGAGAGGGCAAGGAGAAAAGCTGGGAAACAGGGCAGGGACGAAGCCATACATTTATACACACAAGATGGACAAGGCAATGATCCTGAGAAACATCAGCAGTTTTTGAATCTAGAAGTTAACTGGTAGGATTCTCACCCTGACTATGTATGCTGATACCTGTGAACAAAGCAGCTGCACTGAAGATAGCAATGTGTAATAGAAGGGTCACACTTGGGATGTCTGTCATTCTGGTCTTCTAAATACATACTGCTTGCCATGGCATACCAATTACTGCCATACTGTCTCTCAAGTAAATGTTTGTTTAAAAAAGAAAGGGTGCTAAATGAAAACAAGAAACAAGAAAAAAAAAAGTCATAGGACTGTCCTGGTACATTGCTGTATATGGTTAGATTTCTAAATTTCTGAGTAAAAATATTTAATTGTTAAAAAATGGTAATTGAATTTATTTCTGATCATCTATGTAAAGCTTTAATAATGGGATATCTTTCTTCCAAAATTTGGTTAGAACTATCCTATGCTTGGATCTTCAATGAGTATCCATCGTTTGTTGAAGAAGATAGTCGGAGATTTGTCTCTCAAGAGACGGGGCATCTCTACATAGCTAAGGTGGAGCCTTCTGACGTGGGAAATTATACATGTGTGGTTACAAGTATGGTGACAAATGCCAGAGTACTGGGCTCTCCAACTCCTTTGATGCTGCGTTCTGATGGTATGAAATATTTTGCGTATAATTCTTGGTACAAATGGTGTTGTGAGTACAGGCAAAACCAATTGAACATACATTTGGAAGAACTATTGCTTTCTTTCTTTATTTGTTAGACAAGAAGGAGGGAAAAGAGGAAGAAGGTAGAGAAAGGGTCACACCAGATACCAGAAGGAATGCAAATGACCAAAGTATATCACACACATAGAAAGCTTTGCCCAGGGAGTATGAAACTAGCAGAAGAGTGGGGCTTGAGCAGTGATGAGGGTGAATGTAAAGATTATGCCCTGCTAACACATGCTAATAAAACATTTAAACATGATACTATAAACATCATCTTTTTAAAAAAAATGTTTTATTTATTTATGTATTTGGTACAGGGTCTCACTCTGCAGTTGGACTTGTAGTGATCCTCCTGTTTTAGCCTCCTCAGTGTTTGGAATACAGGCATGTGCCACCACTCCCTGTTTTTGTGGCTAGCACAGCACAGGGGCCAGCATGGCATGCAGTACCAGAGATTGAAACCGGGTCCTTGCACTTGCCAAGCAGGTGCTTAGACTGCCGAGCTATCTTCTCAGCCCAACCATCATATTTGTCCAGGACCACCTTTATAATCTGCAAGGAAGAATATAAAAAAATGAAAACAAGTAATTGCTTCCTTGTTATGAATGTATTAAGAATTTCAGGACAGTAACTGCAGAACTTTACAACCATCATGAGACTCTTGAGAACCTGAGGTCCAGGCTGCAATTTCTTCACTTCAGGAATGTCATTGGTTCTCACTTTCTCCAGCCTGAGGTTTTAAAAACTCTGAAAATTTTGTTATAGGCTAAAAAGTCTCACTATAAAGAAACTAAAGAAAGGAATCTGTTTCAGCAAAACCATGATGGCTGTATCAGAGGAGTTTTCAAGTTGCAAAGGAAGCCAATTTCATAAGCCTGAGTAGTTGACCTACTTAAACTAAACCATACCTGATACAGCACAATGCCAGAACCATGAAGTGTCAAAACACCTCTTTCCTGTCATTTATAATTGAATCTGACCTTTCCCATTTACTAAGTCACTGTTTCTTGACACCAGGGAACCATTTAATAACTTTAAGATTGGTGTCAGTGCTACAAGAGTACCATTAAATAAATTAAGTAAATTCCCTAATGTAGCTTTGGTTCCTTGAGAAATTTTAGGAAGTTATTGTATATTTCATTTCGACTAGAAATGTCCACAAATGAACACAGAATTTCAACAGTCCACCACTTTATATAGTGTAAAAGGCATAGAGGTTTTAGGAAAAATGCTCTCTACCAGATATCACAGGAATACTTCAGAAGAGGCAATTCCAAAATTCTTAAGTGTCGATTAAGGTTCACATTTGTTTCCTGTTAGCATCAGTAGTAAGTTATATCATTAGAAGATACTGTTTCAAAATGGAACAAACAGACCTGTATGGTGATGCAGATCCATAATACTCAGGAGGCTGAGGCAGGAAGCTTGCTAGTTCAGAACCAACCTGGAGTCTTGTTTCAAAAACAAACAAGCCACAAACAAGGGAGCAAAGAATATTTTAAGACAACAAGGACATCTCAAAGGGAACATTAACAGTATTAACTCTCTGTTGTGAATCGCAGGTGTGATGGGTGAATATGAACCCAAAATAGAAGTTCAATTTCCAGAAACTCTTCCAGCAGCTAAAGGCACCACTGTGAAACTGGAGTGCTTTGCCCTTGGAAAGTAAGTTTGTCACCCACAGCTCACTGTGCTCTAATGTCAGGCTGCTGTAGGATAGCAGGGTGGTTTTGGACAGATGTCCCCTCTTTACTTGCTCAAATGTACTACATGTGCATATGCAGTGCAGCTTGGAGGAAGACACTTGGGAGAAAATGACTGTGCCTGATTAATTTCATAAAGTAAATTGGTGTTATTTTTCTTTTTCCTGTTCCTTTATCATATTGTAGAATGGTAACGTGTGTTAGGCTTTTTCCCCCTGTAAATCATGAATTGACTCAAGAGAATGCATTGTATTTTATTAAAATATCAATTTAAAGACTTAAAGATTCTAAATATCAAGTTAAAGAGCTAAATTTTTCATTGTGTTTATACAATTGACAACTGGAGGTGTTACTCATCTATACAAGTGCTTTTTCTCTATCTTGACAAACACTTTTTTCAAGGCTCAAATGCTTCCTTATAACAAAAGCAATATGTCCAATTTCCTCTCAGCCCTGTACCTCAGATTAATTGGAGAAGAAGTGATGGAATGCCATTTCCAGCCAAAATCAAGTTGCAGAAGTTCAGTGCTGTACTGGAGATCCCTGCCTTCCAGCAGGAGGATGCTGGGTCTTATGAATGCATTGCTGAGAATTCCCGTGGAAAGAATGTAGCCAGAGGGCGTCTCACATACTATGGTAAGCATGCAATCCAAGCAGCCTGAATTTGAACCTCTAGCTCCCATACTTAGGAAACACTGTCTTTTCTGGGTGGGGAAGAGATTATAGCACTGTTTCATTTTTAAAAATTGTCTTTATTTTGTTCAATAAATAAAGCAATTATCCTAAGAGGGAGAAATTAAAAAGAAATAAAACTTTACAACAAAGTTATGGACATAATCTTTTTCCATTTGAAAATGAATCTTATGATAATGAAATATTTCATCCTTTTTTCTCAGAATAACCTTTCAGATGCTTAAACATATTAGAAATCTTTTTTGTGTACCTTCTTTTCCAGAAAAGGTAGTTTTATAACATCATTACCTTTACTAAGCAGAAAGAGCTCCCCACAGGTGCAAATTGTAATTTCTGTAATTTTTTTTTTTTTAGTCGAACCAAAAAAAAATTTAGGACTAGGTTGAGTTAATTCAGTATTATTTTATCACTTCCAATAATACATCTATGCTCTATTTGTTGCCTGTAACTTGTAATCATGTTTATTTAATGTACCAATTTATTTAAAGAAAGATAACAGTGTTTTCATTTGGAGTCTATTTGTTAAAGAATTATATTCTCTTTTTTAATTTGAAACTTTGTTTTACATGCCTTTAATTTTAAAAACAAGCCACTTGGTTTTGATGAACATATTTAAAGAGTAAAAATATCTGATTGTACAAAATGTACCTGTAAAATGTATGAAAATATAAACTGAGTGAATATGTATTTAGAGTTTAATCATTCAAAACATTGTAAAACTGCCTCATAGTCTGTTTATTTTAGAAGCAAGATTGATACAGTTTTCGGTGCAAACTCACATAGCACACACAAATGCTGCAGGGGGGAAAATGTTTACAAAGACGTTTGTTGAAATCACAGGATCCGTGAGGAAGCCCTCAGAAGTGTGAGGTCTGTATTATCTGTGTCAGGCTGAATTCTTTTTATGTGAATGTGAGTTCTTAGCCTCTGTCAAGACCAGAATGCAGAGACTCAGGACTAGCGTAAGTCATTCTGTAGCTCTCCTGTGCTGTGATGTGATTAAGCTGGCACATAGCTGACAGCATATGGGAAGAGGCCCCAAACATCAAGGTTCCTGACTCGGTGAGGAAATAAGGAGCATGTAATGTTGGGAGAGAGGAGGTGAGTGCTGAGGTCATGCATCTGTGTCACCTCTAAGACCCACAAAACAAGGCTTCCCTGCCCCCCCCCCGGCTTAGTTCTTTCTGAAGCAGTTAATTTTGTACAAATCGAGAAGCACATCCAATCAGTGTGATTATACTCTTCTCTTAGTTGAAGAGTAAAGTCATGATCCAAAAGAGAATTTAAGAGAATGACAAAGAGTAGTTCTTAATAGGTGCACAAGGAGGGGATTCTGGATTTGGAACTGACACCATGCTTTCTTTGTTTTGGACTCATAGAAATAGAGCACAGGAGAGTTTGGAGAGTTTTTGTTTATTGTTTTATTATTTATTTTTTGTTTGGTACAGGGTCTTGTTACACAGCTCAGACTTGCAGTGATTCTCTTGTCTCAGCCTCTCCTGATGCCCAGTTTAGGGGCACGCACTGTGCAGCTCTGGGTTACGCACAGCAGGCAGTACTGGCAGGCAGTACTGGGGATTGAACTCATTTCCTTGTACTTAGCAGGCAGGTGCTTAGACCACGTAACTATAGCCCCAGCCTTTGTTTTGTTTTTGAATCATTTACTTACCTGGACAAGTTCAAAGGAAAATGGTTATTTTGCATTACTAATGTGAGATCCTAAGACAGGGAAGAACTGTTAGCTCACGTTCTCTGTATAAGAAGCCTCAGTCTAGGCCGAAAGGCTCTTCTCTTTTGTTCTATGCTAATCTATTATCTTTTTCTGTACTGTCTTTTTACATTTCTAAGTAACTGGCTGCGGGACTTGAATTAGCTCAGTGTGTGTGCTATCTGTTTTTATCCAACCAGCTCTATTTTAGATTGTTTTTACTTATAGGCTAACTAACTGAACCATCTGTATTCTATCATATTCCATTAGATTTCTCTACAAGCATACCTGATCACTTTCAGCAAAAGAACAGTCTATGTCAAGTTTCTTAATGTTTCAGTAGGATGGTTTTAGCGCTATGTGACAGCATAACAGAATAAATAAGCAAGGATTTGCCCTACATGATGAGAAATCCTAAATTAAATTGACCTTCAAGTATTTTATCATCGGAACATGACTGTTTCTATATTTTGTTTCTGCTCTTATCTATCGTGTTTCCCTTTTCTATGTATTATTTCCACTATTAGATAGAATGACTGCCAGCAATGACTAGCACATCAATTATTGTTCATTCTTCCTTTCTCCAAGACATCTAGCATTCTTCTTTTTGAATCATTTTAGCTCTCTGTTCAACTATATACCAACCACTGGGAAGGAGAAATTGGATTAGATAATTTAAAAACCTTCCATTTTAATAGTGTATATGATCAAGCTTCCCTAAAATTTATAGATAATAGGAAGTGATGTTAGACAAGATAACAGAAAAAAAACTGAAGTTATTGGCAGAATAAAGGATGAAGGAAGTTACTGCATAATAGAAAATCAAGTTTCTTCTACACTTAGTAAAGAGGTAGACTTTTAGCTCAATTGATTTTGCAAATATTATGATTTACACTCAAGAAATAGACTAGATATAAATGACATGGAGTTTCTTAAGCTTGCTGTATAATTTCTGCTTAGTCTTAGTATTTTTAAAAATTACATATAGCTCTCTGGCTGTCTGCTCTAATATCCCATAGTAAAATGGTCCAAGAGAATATTTCCATCTCATATGATGGATGAAGAAGGAAATTATGATTAATGTTGCTGTTATAACCTTAGATTTGGCTGAGTTTAGCAGAGCGTCTTCCTATTTGGATAAGAAAAATTCATAGAACTTTTTACCAGAAATTTTAGTCTTTGTCATCGTTTCATGTTTAAATGTGTTTGTTTCATTTCAACTCAGGCTAATAATATCTGAAAGAGGAAAATACATTTTAATATAAAGTAGACAGAAGTGCCAGAACTAAACTATACTTTGTATTGCTCAAATAGTACTTAGTACAAATTAAAACAGAAAAAAGGAAAGACTCAGATCTGTACATTTTCATTAAAAGCTAAATAGTCATAGTATCAGTTCAATTTCATTTACAAAAGAAGCAATTTTGTGAGATAGAAATGGAAAGACAAATTTTCTCATAGTTGAAATTAAATAGAAATAGATAAACTATTTCTCCATATGGAGGATGCAAATGTGAATCCCACAGTACACATCACATGCATAATGCAATGTGAAGCCAGTAAGACACCTCACCTCCCCGTTTTGGATCTAAAACACAAGCTGAGACTTGGCGGAATGAACTGTGTATATTGAGTGGTTTTCATTGGAAGTGGAACATTGCTTTCATCTGCAAAAAGAATTTTTCAAACACCTTGTAAAACATAAGTGAAAAATGATTAATTGACTTGATCCAACTGATTTGCATACATAATTTGAAGTTGCATCAGTTACTTCTTTTTCTGGTAAAAAAATGATAGGATTCAAATTAAATCAATTAATCCATCTTTGGCTGCTTTCATTTTATTTCACTCAGAGGTTTGTAAGACACTCGCTGGTTTGTATTTAATGAAGAGTTATTTTTGATTTGAAGGAGATATCTTTTTCCTTAGCTTTAGAAGTTTCTATCCTGTGAATGCTAATATTTAGCTCTTAATTAAGAGGAGTATTTGCTGTCACTCAGTTATTAAATTGTCATCAATTATGGTCCCATGATTCAAAAGCATATGTGGAAAAAAATCATTTTTTGTATCTGCATAGCTACCTATTAGTAGATATCTGAGAAATATCACACGGTGTTCAGAATGGGGAAAGGAAGCACGTGTAGCAAGTTTTGCTTAGGACACGACAGATTGTAATATCCACCTGCAAGGATAAAGATGCTTCATAGTCCACTGAATAAACACTAAAATAAACAGAATTCAGGCCTCTGCTAACTTTAGCCTGTCACTTGCAGTTTTATATTTATTTTTATTTCCTTCAATAGAGTATTTATCCTTTATTTGTTGGATTATCTGAATTTCTTTTCTTTTCTCCCATTACAGCAAAGCCTCATTGGGTTCAATTCATAAAAGATATGGAAATGGCTGTGGAAGACAGTCTTTACTGGGAATGTCGAGCGAGTGGGAAGCCCAAACCCTCCTACCGATGGTTGAAAAACGGAGAAGCCCTGGTATTAGAGGTAGGATAGTGTGCTTGGTCAATTTTCCCACCACCTGCTTCATGTTAATTAAGTGCTTCCTTTGATTCCTATTACCAAAGTAAACAACTGAGTTTGTACAATGTTATTTTGACCTAAGCAGTGCTAATAGATGATAACATAAAAATTGAGCACCCAGTCTGCCAATGAGATCTTTTCAAGATTGCATGTCATTGGGTAAAGCTTCTCTTGTGAGGCTGGTTGCCAAATAACATACTGTTTCTTGGTGTTAAAACTAGAAAAGGCTGTACTTTAATCAAACACAGAAGGTAATTTCCTGTTCCTGTTTGACAATTTGGTATGTCCTCTAGAGAACAAATATATATATTATTTGGTAACCTTGTTACATGAATAGTTATTTTTTCAATGATTTTCCCTCTCAAGCAATGCAATTTTGACTTTTTTTGTGTACAAAGTCAATTATGTCCCTTTCCATTTCTCTATACAACCATTATTACTTTCCTAAATACCCTTATAAGTAAGTATGTTTCCCATAGCTTTTTGTAATGGACTAAATTTATAATGTGTTCAACTTGCATATTTAAAAAAATGTGTGTTGAAAATAGTTCTACTTTATGGGATGGAAATACAGCTCATATTTTTTTAAATTGGAAATTTTATGCATACATAAAATAAAATAGCTACATAGTTTACCTGCTGCTCTGATAGGTTCATGTATATACTTTGGGTCTAAGTGATGTTTATTCATAATTCCATGTATCTTTTAAATTTCAAAGAACTATATACAAGCTGTCTGAGGTAATTTTGCTACTAATTTCTATACGCTTATTGAAAGGAACAGTTAATGCTTATGTTTTGACCAATTTTGCATGCTTATATCTGGTAATCTGATTTACTCTGAAGACAGCAATATGCAATATAACAATTGTTGAATTCATATCTTCTGTTTTTTTGAAATTTTGTATTGTTTGTAGTGTTTCATTGTTATTATTTTTATTCTTTTTAAAATAAAAGCCTAATAGAAAAAGTATAAATTTCATGTCAAACTGTTGAACACTAAGGAAAATGTAGAAATCTTGTGTCTTACTGAATACAACTGAGCTGTATTCATTTTTCTACTGAAACGTTTATCTGCAAGGCATTTTCCTTTTTGCCTAGGAGAGAATACAGATAGAAAATGGTGCTCTTACAATATCAAACCTAAATGTAACCGACTCTGGCATGTTCCAGTGCATAGCAGAAAACAAACATGGTCTCATCTATTCCAGCGCTGAACTCAAGGTTGTTGGTAAGACTGATTTTCTCTTCACACCTTCCTGTTTCTGTAGATCCTCAGAAGTTGTTTACTTTTGTATTAGATTCCTACGTCTAATAAGATTTACAGTGTAACAGCATGATCAGTCAGCATTTGTAATAAAGGTATCCACTTCATTTCTGAAGAAAAGAAGCAGTTGTGTCCAGAATTAAGGTTGAAGTAGATCAGCATAAGGAAGAAAATTCACTAAACATATCTTTATCCAGGTCCAGTGTTATGGCCTAAGATTTGGTTCTTAAAAGAATAAGTGATACTGGTGTTCTCTGGCCTATGAAAGTGAATCTCAATATTTGAATCTAGAATGTTTGATTTAAAAGGAGTTGCTTTTGTCTTTATTAACCCTGTTAGAAGCATCAAATATTGATCAGACTGAAGCTTTAACTAACCATTATTGCTTAAAATTATGAATTTTTTTCTTGTTCTTTCAACTTAGGTGTAGGAGAAGAAAATTTCCATTATGTTTAGGGCAATTGTCTTCAAGTTGCAGAAGATTAAAAATTCAACCAAAATGTCAGAGTCATATAAAATAGAAAGGAAGTATGAAAGAAGTGGAAAAGGAATTGGGGAAAGAAATTCATCTGTCCTTGAAATTAAATTAGAGAAACTGTATTTTAGCATAACTTGATCATGGCAGGGGTCACATAACTTTTACCAGGATCTACACGATTGTTCCCAAGATATTTAGTTTGTTACCACAGGTAATTTACTGGGAAAAGTGGGTATCTTAATTGCTAAAAGAGAGCTCAATGTCCTGCTTGTTATTGGACACAGGTTACCCGACTTGGGTCTTTACCAGTTTCTTGCCCAATCTACAGGTGAAGAACAATGTATGACCCTGACTGCTGGGCTTTAACTCAGGGGTCCTCAAATGAAAACAGATATTTTCTAGGGTATATATTTGAAAATATCCGGATTTTTTGTGTCATAACGAGGGACTCAGAGTAAAGGTGCCTTGTGTTATATTAGCGTATTGTAAATGAAAACCAGAGACACAGCAAGATATTCTAAAATGCAAAGAAATCTTCTCACAGTGAATTATTATCCAGCCCAAAGTGTCAAGAGGAAGTGAGAATCTCTAGTTCTATAGAAAATAGGTGTCTTGTCCCTGTTATCTGAAAATTAGAAATGGGACATCCGTACCTGGAGTGATGCTTTCAAAGGAAGCATCACCAGTGCTTCCTTTATCCCATTATCTGTGACAGAGAAGCAGGATGTGATGACAGGAAGGGAAGTGGATGTGCTCCTAAATTTTAAGTCAAAGGGCAGTGTTCTTTTGTAGTAAGTGAACCTACGGAGCCATAGTTTATTAATCTTTTAAATTGTTGCATTCCTACTTAATGTGTTGGGTGGGCTTGTTTGAAGCAAAAGGAATGAGATATACTTTACAAAACAATTAGTCAAACATAAATAGGATTTTGTTTTAGAAGGCATTAAGAAATTTTGTTTAGAAGAAAAAATTTGGGGTCTACATTTTATGACCAACTACTTCTGAATCATGTGTCTTTTTTTCCATACTCACATGGAAGTCACATGTTATTTTTCATTATAAGCTGTTAATTTATCAAAAATATATATTATATTCACTGAGATTTTAATAAAACAGCATTAGATATATCAGAAAATGTACTAGGTTCTTAACTTGTTTTCTATATGTGTAATAAAACAGTGTTTTTTTGACAAACCTATTATTTCATTCAAATAATCCATTATTATATATCCTGAACATTCAGATGTTGTTCAGAATTAGCATCTGAGCCATTATTAGAAGACATAATTTAGATTGGGCATGATGGTGCATGCCTGTAATCCAGCACTTGGGAGGCTGAAAACATGAGAATCACTACAAGTCAGATCTATGTAGTGAGACCCTGTAGACACTGTACTAAATACAAAACAAAACAAAACAGAAAAGAAACATACTATTTTTCTGTATGTTATAATATTTAATGCAGTATTGTAACATTTAATATAGTATTTATGTTATATTTTCCTTCCCCAAATGGGAAGTTAAATTTAATCATATGAGAATTTTATAATACAGCTTGATACATTGTGGTTTGACTGTTAGTTTTGTGTTCAGCTTCTTTCTATGACCCTTTGCCAAGCATCTGCCAAGTGTCAGGCTCCACACGCCAAAGCTGAGTGAGCAGTTGAGAGACAGGCTTGCCCTTTTTCTTCATAGGACATGAACTTTTGTAGTCATTCTGTGCTACATGATTTCATCTAATAAAGTCCTCTGTGAGCAACTTTGGATCTTCATAGTAAACATTAAAAATGATAAAGAAATTTTCTCAAAATGTGGAACTTGCCCCAAATTCTATAGTATGAGGCAATGTGCTGGTCCTGAAATCTTTGTGTCACACAGTAGATCAGGCACCAACACCTGCCATGCCAAGCATAATATTCTAATGGTCGTATGGTCAACCTTTCAAGTTTACAGAAAGGTGAAAGAAGATCCAACCTTCAATAAGCCTAGGATGCACGCACTCTCTCTCCCTCTCTCTCTTTTTGTTTGTATTTTAGGGAAGGGTCTACAAGGTATTCAGAGTCTCACTGCTGGATGAGATTCATAGTGACACACCTGTTTACAGCCTCCCAAGAGTTGGGATTACAGGCATGTCTCCATGCTTAGTCTCCTTCACCATCTCAGTGCACTCCAGGAGTGGGGCCAGCATGGCATGCCTGGGGATTGAACCCCCTGCCCCTGAGCCTGCTTGCAGGTGCTTTAATCCTCTGAGTTATTTGGTTGGCCCTGCATTTTCATTCTCTTCTTTTTTTTTCCTCTTTCAGCCTCTGCTCCGGATTTTTCGAAGAACCCAATGAGGAACTTGGTTCGAGTGCAGGTGGGCAGCCTGGTGACCCTGGACTGCAAACCCAGAGCTTCCCCCAGGGCTCTGTCTTCTTGGAAGAAGGGAAGTGTGGTGGTGCAGGAGCATGAAAGGTATTCTATCCAGCAAACTGTAGAAATTTCCTTTCTTTCTACCTTCAAATAGTCAGAATAGGCTATGCTAGAGTAGCATTTCAGTAGATATGTGGTATCTAGGGATCAAAACAGTAAGTTTTCCTTAATATTCTCATTATTACATTAATCAGTCATTAATATTGAAAATAGAGATATCCCTACTTAACTGATGTGCACAGAGAATTTCTCCTTATAGCAAATATTTTCTTCCCAGTGTTCTTGCAAGGTTCAACCAGAAAAGCAAAGTGTTATATCGTCCCAAGATATAGGAAAACATCCCAGAATAGAAAGAGAAGATAATAAAATGACAGTGCATGCAAAGGGAATATTAGCCTTGCTGTTCTCCTATCCAGAATTTATTTAGCACTACTGCTATTCAATGTAAGCAAAACTTGTCCAGCATTGTGATTATGCTGACAATGAAATGAAGAGGCAGAATGTAGCACAGGACAAAGCGCAGATCCTGGAGCCATGAGTGTTCAGACTTCTCTTCTACTTTCACCAGCTCAGTGCTGTGCCTCATTACTCTATGCCCCATTTCTTTATTTGATAATGGGGATAGTGATAGTGGTTTGCACCTCATGTCAAGATGATTACATGAAGAAACTATATAAATATTCATAAAGTGCTTAAATCAGTGTATGGTAACAAATAAGCATAGGTGTTAGCTATTATTACTGTTTATTAAATACTTTCATTTTACCAGATGTTATGCTCAGGGGTTGTGATGGCAAAAAATAGCCCCGGAAACCCTGTTCCTAAGCTGGACACCTGTGACTGTTACACTAAGTGGCAAAGGTGATTAACGCTAAATGTGGAATTAAGGTTGCTAATTAGGTAAATGTGAAACAGAAAGTTCAGTCTGCCTAGGTGAGTGGACCTTACTGCTCACCTGAGCCCTTCAAAGAAAAAGAGGAAGAGGGAGGGAGTAGCCAGGCACGTGGATCAAAGAAGCAGCAGCAGGAGGGCGCTGAAGCGGGAGAAGGACCGTGGTGTCTGCAGCTGGCTTTGAAGACTGTAGAAGCTGCACAAAATTAGTGGAATGAGGACCTCCTCGGTCCCATAACCACATGGAGCTGTGCTTTGCCAGTAGCATTCAGAATGAGTTTAACCCTTCCAGTTCCTGACTACAGGCCAGTGAGGCCTGGACAGTGCTTAGCACTTCTAGAACTGTAAGAAAATGGATTCACAAGGAGTGATCAAAAGATCCAGCAAGTGTTTAAATAAAAAAAGAATGTTACAGTGAGAGAAACATTTCCATTAATTTCCCTCAAAATACGCCCTCTCACTTCAAAGAGTCACCGATGGTTCTTGCCACTTCCTAAGTATCTTTAGGAGGTGCGACAAAAAACACAAGGAGGGCTGCTGCAAAGTGTCGTCCAGCAGAAAGCTCAGAAAAAATTACTGTGCCTCCTCATCCACATGACCCACAATTTCCAGCACTGGGAGACTTCTGGGTTTTCCCCAAGGTGGGAATGACAATGAGAAGCAGTTATTTGGGATGGATTAACCACACTGAGGCAGGCACAAAAGAGACACTCACCAAAGAAAACTTCCCGAACTACTTCCATAAGTGGCAGGAATAATGGGATAAGTGTGTACAAAGTGAGGGGAGTACTTTGAGGATAAATAGTGGCAACATATCTTTCAGCGTTGTACATTTTTGAGTGGCAGGGGACATGAGTACCAAGGGTGTAGGAGAGAGGGGAGAGAAAGCAAACAGCATCAAGATGCAAGTTATATTACACCAATATCCCACAATGAATATATCCATTTTGAAGCATAAAGACATATCAAATAAAATTTATTGTATGTTTCTATACTGGGAATCCAATTTAGGACCTCATGCTTCCCAGACAGATGTTGCACTGCTAAACTATATCCCCAGCCCACTCAGAAATTTTAAATGTTTTCTATATTTTGTCACCCTATGTATTTAGGTTCAGTTTGCTAAGTCTGTCATAGTTTGTTATGAAAGCAACAGGAAATTTAACACCAAGCTCAACACAAATCATGTCTTATAAATTTCTTTGTAACCAACGAAAAACCAAAGTTTAGAGGGATCTGTAATTCGGCCTAAAGTCATAGGCTGGGCATTGAACCATGTCAGTTCTGCTCTGGAGCAGAACGGGTCAGCCCTTCTGCTGGCCCTTGTTTTGCACAGCAGCCCTGATAGCAGAGGCGATCTCAACCCTTGAAGGCATGAAGCCCAAGTATTTCCTTTGGGAAGTGAGAGAGAACCAAACTCTATAAGCTTAGGCCACATTATGAGGATTTGCTTTTCTAAAATCACAAAGACATACTGCAGAGGGCCAGGTGGAATTGCTTTTAGATTATAGGCCCAGAGCTATTTTTGAACGAGTTGGGTGAGACAACACAACCAACAAATTCTTCATTGTTTGAGGTGAGATACCTTCATTAAAAGGCCTATACGCCAGGAAAATAGAGCAGTTCAACACTGTCCAGCCAAGTGTGAGGCCACAGAGAATAGATTTCTGAAATAGGAAATTATCAATGTGAAGTTTAATTTTTATAAAACAGCTTAAGCGTGTATAGAATTATGATGCAAAATGGTTACTTTTGACTATGATAGAAGTTGTTCCCCTATACAACTGTTGAAATTTTGTGTGTATATTTTAAATAGTTGTGCTTGTATACATAAAATTAAATAATGATCACTTTCTGAGGACTTTAATGCTTTGCCCGATAATAAACCCACTTGTAATTGCAGTATATATTAGCCAGAGGACTTTCGTTTTTGTTTTATCAGAGAATAAGAAAATTAAGAGATTTAGCATAAGAGAGCCACATAAGAAGTTTACCCCATGTAATACGGTGAAGGTTAAAGAAAAAGGAGTGTAAGTTTCACAATCTAAACAGGTATTTCTGACTTAGCTACTTCTTTTGTCTTGCTAGTCACTTTTGTATTATGTCTGAACCTTAGTCTTTTCATCTGTTAAACAGAATTACTACTACTATACTTATCTGCCTCAAGGTAAGCATTTAGCATAGTGCCTTATATTTTTAGATGTACTGATCCTTAAGATCGAGGTTATATCAAAAATTAAATAGTGAAAATAATAGTGGCTGAGATTGATGAAAGGATTTTTGTATGTAGGTTAGGTGTTCAGGGGTTGGTTGGTCTTTCTGAAGGTAGAGGACATTCCAGGGTAAGTATGTGCTTCAGGGAGCAGGCCCCTGCAGTCTGGCAGCCTTAACAGCTGTGTACCTCATAAACCAAAATGGTTGCCTGAGCTAAGCCTTCTGAGTGATGCCCCAGACAACAACAGCGGAAGGCAGACAGAAGAATCCTATATCCTTATCACATTCCCCTGACACATCACAGAATATAAACTAGTTCCCTGGCCACATGTAACAGCAGGGCAGGCTGGGAAGTGTGATTTTGTTTTGTTTTGTATTATGTTCCTCCCCCCAGAAGTGTGCCAGTTAAAAAACTGTGGGAGTCTGCGAAGAAGGATAAAGGGTAGTCTGGGCCTGGCAGAGTGTGCCTGTAATCCCAGCGCTGGGGAAGCTGAGAACAGGAGGATCACTGCAAATCCGAGCTGCATAGTGAGACTCTCCACCTAATACATAAAATAAAAAGAAGGATAGAGGAGAAATAGTTACCACTCCAGCAGTATCTCATGATCATAAAAGCCAGTTCTTAGCCCCTTTTGGGTCTGGGATCCTCCACTTTGCTCTTGGTACTTTGATTTCACCATTTTGGTTAGTAAGGAAGCTTTTGGGTATAAGATGAAGTTCAGAGGTAGAAGCGTGTTTTCACAGAGGGTCTGTAGTTCTGCAGTCCTTGCTAGGATTCTGGTTTGGATATAGATTTATCTCTTTGGACAGCAAAACTAGTGATGATCCAGGGTCTGGATGCTCAGGGAGAAGCCTGCTAGAAGCAATTATGGAACAAGTTGTGGACTTGAATCTTCTCCAAGTCCACTGGAAATCAGCTGGCACAGAAATCCTCATCTTTCCCTTTCGACTTGGTTTGCACATTTCAGCCAAAGCAGGGAGACATGTTAAATGGTAGATTTATTGCAGTTGTTTAGTCATAGATTACTCCAATTTAGAAATTGCAAATTTAAATATCATTTTGGGCACCAGTGAATTTATTGATGCATTTGAGAAGAAAAAAGTGAGAGACAAATTTGATGGGACATTTATGACAAGATTAGAAATTCATTTCATGTTTTAGTGAGTCTGGGGCTTTTTATTTTGTTTTGATAAATAAACTTAATTAGTGAGTAAGAAACTTAGGATAAATAGGAAAACCCTCTCTAGCAAAGCAAAAGGGTTCTACAGCATAGATAGACAGATGGATAGATAGATAGATAGATAGATAGATAGATAGATAATTTTATGTAGTTAGTAAGGGGTCACAGGGTCTGACAACTACACAGAATGGACTCATGGTGATTCTCTGGTTTTCAGCCACCCAAGCGCTGGGATTACAGGTGCACGCCACCACACGCAGTCTCAATTGCCCTCTTAGCACATCCCAGGGGCAGGGCCAACATGGTACACTGGGGATTGAAACCCACAAATATATTTTCATTAAGCAAATATTCTATTCTGTTTGGTATCATTCAAAGTTTAAATCACACTAAAAGGGAAAGAAACTGGTCAAAAAGGAAAGCATAATTGGGATGGGGGAAAAGATGAAAGAGTAGGCTAATACATATACTCCCTAAGATAATTGCACTACTAATTTGTAATAGTTCATTGAAAGAAACAGTCAGTTTTTGTATTGTTTGACTAATCTTATGTGCCTATATCTGATCATCTGAACAGCTTACTTTGAAGAAAATAATATGTAATGCAGTAGCCATTGTTAATTTCCTATCATTTTGTTTTGAGATTCCCTATTTTTATTATTCTCTTTAAAATAAAACATACAAAATGATTTGTATAAACTGATAAATGTAAGTATTATATAATTCATAGAATATATTTGAATAATCTTTTTTGTAAGTTTTTATATCTTAATAATAATGGCTTTGGCATTATAAATAAGCCATGGTAACTGGATCCAAGGCACTGATACACCAGAATTACTGAATTGTCTCAATAAATTCAGAATTGTTGCTTTTAAGTATGAAGAACATTTTAAGCTAAGGTTATAAATGGATTACTGCCCAATGGAAGTCTTAGAAAAGCTGCTCTGAATAGAAAATAGGGCTTAGGGTACAAATAATGATTCCTAAACACTTGGAATTAAGTTCTAATGCTTTGACTGGAAAATATTTTGAGTAACTTCTATAAGCCAGGCACTTGGGATTTGCTTTTCATCAAAGATGCCAATTTGGCTGATTGGAAAATTTGATAGATAGATAGATAGATAGATAGATAGATAGATAGATAGAGATAGACAGAGGGACAGAGTTAGAGACAGGTAACCAGGAGCAGTTACAACAAAACTCCATTGGCAAGGTGCAGTACAAAGCCTCCCTCTCTAGTTAGGGATGGGAGCAAGCTTTCTTGAGCATGGAGTATTGCTGGGAGGACTGGCAACATGAGCAGGCGTGCAGGAGAACACTCCAGACAGAAGAAGGTGTGTCCGAAGCACAGTGCAAACATGGCCTGGGTATCGTAGTCTTTTTGAGCTACTACAAAAACATACCTTACGCTGCATAATTCATAAATAATAGAAATTTATTTCTTACAGTTCTGGAACCTAGAAATTATTAAGTTCTAGGTGCCAGTAGATTCTGTGCATGGTAGGAATTCACCCTTAGCTCCACAAATGGTGTTTTGTGACTATATTCTTATATGGTAGATGAGACAGAGCAAGTCCCTTCAGCATCATTTTAAGGACAGCCATTGCATTTATTAGAGTGGGATAAACACAGCTTAACCTCTCCTTCAAAGGCTCCATCATTTGATTCCACCACCATCAGTACTACTCTCAACAGGCATTGAGCGCAGCAAGCCTGAATGCAGCAGGCATTCAGATCATCATAGTATTTGAGCTACTGAGTGTTTAGGGCACCTCCAGCTATAGGAGAAGAATGAGCAGACAGAGTCAAGTTTTAAAGATGTGCCAGAAGCTTATTGGTAGTGACTTCATAACCCTGATTAAGAAGTATGGTCTTCATTCCACAGGCACTGGGAAACAACAGGATAGAAAACATCAGAATAAAATCAAATTAGCAGGGTTACAGGATCTTTCAGCAGGAAGGCTGTGGTGAGCGTGGGTGGACTGGAGTGAGGTAGGGGGTCAAATGCAAGAATCCTAGTTAGCAGCAGTCGTCAGTCTTAATAAGAAAACTACAGAGCCAGAGCTAAAGAAAGAGCAAGGGGAATGGAAAGAGAGCCTTTAGGAGCTTGAGAACTTAGTGGTGGATTAGATGCATGATGTGAAGAGAATACAAGCAGGGGGATGAACCCTAGATTTCCAGCTTAAGCATCAGGGATCATGATAGGCCCACTTTATACGATGGGAAACCTCACAGAAAGGGTAGGATGGAGCAAGTATGCTGAGCTCAGTTTGAGATCGGTTGATTTTTGAATAGCTCAATGGAAACACATCCGCATGCATGGGGTGAAGAACTTTCCCATATGAATTTGGAACTTAGGAGAAAGCCCTAGCTTACAGATTGTCTTAGTTACTTTTTATTCGTTGCTGGGACAAATACCCGACACTCAAAATGAAGGAAG
>NDGN011536789.1:5277-30913 GCA_002564285.1 Tympanoctomys barrerae
TCTTGTACAGCAATTAACCACTAGGAAGAATGTATGCAGTGTGTTAATTATTGAAACTGTGCTGCCAATTTGATTTGAAACTCTCTCATTGCTATTTGTTTCTCAAGAAAATTATGAAAAAAATAAAGTGAATGGAGCAGAAAAATAAATAAATAAATAAATAAGTACTATTTGTCAGGACATACCAAAAAAAGAAAGAAAAAAAGAAACAGCTCTAAAAAAATTTAAAAATAAAGTTAAAATGTCAAATTCATATCATTTTGTTTGATGAAGTTCTGTATCATTTTTATTTTTTCTTTTATATTACTGTTCTGTATTCTCTCTAAAAAATTAAAAGGCATAAAAATAAAATAATCTATAACATATTTCTGAGTTTTACATTTCTGTTAAGTTTTTTTGAAGGGAAGTACAGTAAATATGTACTTAAACATGAGCATAAACATGCATGTGTGTGCTACACATATGTGGGTCATACACATTTTAAATGCAGAACACTAAGATTATAAGCTTAGACTTTTAAAAATAGTACACTATATGAATTTTTTCTTGTCTAGAAATATCCTTCAAAAGTCATTATTTCAAAAATTAGGGGGCCTGCCTGTCAGCTCAGTTGTTTAAGCACCTGCTTATGCAAAGGTAATGAGGTACAGGAACCCTAGTTTAGATCCCCAGCTCCTGATGCCTTACCTGGCTTGCCCTTAAGGCAGGCTGAGCCAGCCAGAAAAAAATCCTTCTCAACTTTAGGGGCTGGGGAGATAGCTCAGTAGAATAAGTGTGCTTGCCGGCAAGTGCAAGGGCCTGAGTTTAATCCCTGATTCCACCAAAAAAAAAAAAAAATGTATTGACTATGGTGGTGCATACTTGCAATCCCAGCACTCTGGGGCTCAGGCATGCGAACTTTAAGTTCAAGCCCAGCTTGCAAACCATAGTGAAGCTCTGGCCCAAACTAAAACACACAAAAAGTCTGGATGCAGCCCAGTGTGAAGGCCCTGAGTTCACTACCAAGCATCTAAAATTAAAGGTTAAAAAAAAATAATGATGATGATATAAAGTAAAATTAAAGAACACAAAATGAACTATTTTTAAGTGATAAGTTCATTGATACTTAGAATATTAACAATAGGGTACAATGAACACCTCCATCTAGATTCAAAACCTTCTGTAACTCAAAGGTAAAAATTCCATACACATTAAGCAGTGTTTCCTCACCATTTTCTCTTACTAACATCTGGAAACCACTCATTTGTATTGTCTTGGTATTTGCATAATCTGGAGGTTTTATATAAATGAAATCATATAATATGTGGGCCTTTTATATCTGACTTCTTTCACTTAACATGTTTTTGAGACTCATTTTCATTGTAGCATATATGAATATGTTATTCTTTTTGTGCCTGAAATGTATTCCACCATATGTATAAATGTACATCCAGAGTTAGAGGGAAACCTTTCAGGTTTCATCCACCCAGTATGATGTTGGTTGTTGATTTGTCATGCACAGATTTTATCAGACTATGATAAAGACCATGCATTCCACCTTTCTGAAGAGTTTTTATCATGAGTGGGTGTTAGAATTTGTCAGATGCTTTTTATGCATCCATTGAGATGATCATGTGGTTTTTGTCCTTGGTTCTATATATTACATTATGGATTGGCATATGTTGAACCATCTATGGATTCCTGGGATGAATCCCACTTGATCATGGTGTATAATCTTCTTGATGATTTGCTGCATTCTGTTTGCAAGTTGTTTCTATCTTTTTTTTTTTTTTTACTTTAATCTTTGTATTGGAGGGGCCATGGAGATAGCTCAGTAGAATAAGCACTTGCCAGGCAAGCATAGGGTCCTGAGCTCAATCCCCCATACCTCCAAAAGAAATATTTATACTGTTTTAAAGATAAAAATAGTAAGAAAAACATTAGAAACAATACACAATTTCACTGAATAACATGATAGGAATTCAACAGTGTTTGTTATACTGCATATTGTGGTCTTCAAATTAGTTGTTCATATATATATATATATATATATATATATATGTAAATTGGTCAAAAAATTAAGAGGAACACAATTAATCATTAACTATTCCTTTCAATAGACCAGTAGACCCAAGAGAAACAAGTCTCTTATTGAGGATTTCTGCACCTGTGTTCATAGGGAGATTGGACTGTAGTTTTCTTAATTAGTTGGAACTTTCTCAGGTTTTTGGTACAAGGGTAATATTTGCTCCAGGGATGAATTTGGAAGCATTGCTTCCCTTTCAATTTCATTAAAAAGTTTGAGAAACAATGGAATTAAGCTTTCTCTTAATATCTTGTATAATCAGCAGTGAATCATCAGGGCCTAGGCTTTTCTTTGTTTATCGATATTAAAATTACACCTTCAACTTCACTGGATGATTTAGTTTATTTAGAACTTTTAGATCTTCTGGATTTAGATTTGTTAATTTGTATAAATCTAGGAATCTTCCCATTTCTTCTGTGCCGTACATCTTATTAGAATACATATTCTCAAAGGTTTTCAAGACCTTCTGGATTTCTGCAAGACTTGTGATTTCACTCTTTTCATTCCTAATTGCATGGACTTAAGTCTTTTCTTGATAAAGTTGGTACAGAGCTTTCTAATTTTATTTAACATTTCAAAGAACCAACTCTTTGATTCATTGATTCTTTGTATTACTTTATTATTCTCAGTCTCAGTTATTTTTTGCTCATTTCTGGGACAAAATACCTGACACTTAAAATTTAAAAAGGAAAAGTTTATTCAGCTCACAGTTAGTGGCAGTTTCAGTCCATACTTCAGTTCATACTCAGCTGGATCCAAAGCAGAATAACACATTGCAGAGAGCAGCAGTTCATGGCAGTGGAAAAACAGCAAAGTAAAGGGAACAGATGCAGCTGTGGCCACTTGCAAGCTTCTCTCCCTTCCCCCTATGCTGACTGCAAAGACCAGAGCTCCTCTGGGGAAGTGGTACACATAACTTCCCTCAGTTCCCTTTATATGCTTTTGCGCTGAGTCATTCTAGGGCAGGCCATCCATGCCCTAGGGACGGACCTCCATTCCCCAGGACTGAGTCAATTTAGTTAAGCTTTTTACTTCTCAAGTTGACATGATATACCAACCACTATAAACTCCATTTCATTAATTTCTTTTCTGGTCTTTATAATTTCTTTCTCCCTATACAAGCTTTGATCTTGATGTCCTCTCTTTTTTCTAGAAGCTTGATGTTCAACATTAGATTGTTTATTTGAGTTCATTCTGTTTTTCTGATATGAGAATTCACCACTATAAATTTCCCTCATAGAACTGCTTTCATTTCATCTTACAAGTTTCA
This sequence comes from Tympanoctomys barrerae, assembly GCA_002564285.1. Classification (NCBI taxonomy): domain Eukaryota; kingdom Metazoa; phylum Chordata; class Mammalia; order Rodentia; family Octodontidae; genus Tympanoctomys; species Tympanoctomys barrerae. The sequence goes on from NDGN011536789.1 coordinate 8,613, forward strand.
ATATGTTTTGTTGGCATTATCATTTGATTTTTGAAATCGTCTAATTTCTTCTTTAATTTCATTGGTTGTTCATAAGAGTGTTATTTAATTTCCATGTGTTTATGAAATTAACTCTAAAATAAATGACCACTATCACTATTCTTATTTCAGTATAGTTCTAGAAACATGAGCCAGAACAATTAGACAAGAGAAAGAAATAAGAATAGGAGATGAGGATGTTAAATTATCATTATTTATGGATAACTCGTGTGTTAGTTGATACATTGTGTCAACTTTGCTGAATCAGTTTCGGTAGTTCTCAGCATGGGACCCTAGCCTTGCAAGTGGGCAGGGCCCAGGAATTGAGAAAGGCTTCCTGCCACCCTGCCACTCTGCCCCGCTTCAGCAGAGAAGTCCCAGTCTTCAGAGGAACTTAAGCTTTGCAGCTGCACCACTTTGGAAGAGCTATGATCACCAAGGAGTGCCAGTCTTCACAGTCAGTGTAGAAGGAAGAGAGAGGCTTGATGGACGCCACAGCTGCTGCTGCTCCTCTGCTCTTCATTGTTTTCTGCCGCATGAACTACTGTCATTTGCCTTGGAGTCAGGGGAATATGGACTGAACCCTCCAGTAACTGTGAGCTAAATACCTACCTTCCTTCATTTTGAGTGTCAGGTATTTGTCCCAGCAATGAGTAAAATCTAACTAAGACAACATCATATTGTATATAGAAAACTTCCAAAAACTTCAGCAAAAGACTTCCAGATTTAATAACCCAATTCAGTAGCATATTTATATTCAAAATAAACACTCAAAAAATCAATAGCATTCCTGAACAAAAAATCAATAGCATTCCTGTACACAAATAATAAACTTGCTGAGAGAGAAAGTAGGAAAAGAACACCTTCCACAATAACATCTTCTAAAACAGAAATACCTCATTATCACTCTAAGAAAGTAAGTAAAACACCTTTATACTGAAATCCTCCAGCACTCTGGAAAAGGAGATGGAAGAAGATATTACCAAATGGAAAGATATCCTCTGTTATGTGGTACAAAGAATGAATATAGTGAAAACAACCATGCATCTGATATTTTTAATGTAAATTTAATGCAATACCAACCAAAATGCCAATAGTGTTTCTCACAGAATTAGAGAAAGCAGTCATAAAATTAATATGAAACTAAAAAAGACCTATAATAGCAAAATCAATTGTCAGCAACAAAGGTAAGGCAAGGGACATCATGATCTCTGACTTGAAAGTATACTATAAAACAAGTATAGTTAAAAAAAAAAAGCATATTACTGGTAAAAAAAAATCAGACTTGAGGATCAACTGACAGCGTATAAGGTACAGAAACAACTCCAAGGATACTCAATTGCCTTATCTTTGACAAATGAGACAAACACCTTCACTGGACCAAGATGGTCCCTTTACTAACTGATTTTCTATCATGGGGATTGCCATTAAAAAATGAAATTTTGACTTCCCATGTAAGGCTGGAGCAGATGTGATGAAACAAATATTCAGGTGTTTAGTGTATAACTAAAATGAAATATAGATTTCTTTTGGCATTATTACATCCATCATATCTTTTACATAATGGACAAATCAAATTTCTGGAAAAAAAACTTTACATAAATTAGCTTGTTTTCTGGTGCTGCTGACTTGCAAGAGAATGTACTTTTGCATATACAAGTGAATGTTTTATAATTTATGTATTCAAGAAATTGTAGGAATTAAAATATTTTATTAATTAAAAAATAACTGTTGTTGGAAAAATTGGCTTCCTACATGTTGAAGATCAAAACTATACCCATATCTTTCATCATGCACTAAAGTTAAAATGTATCAAAGACCTAAATATTAAAACAAAATCACTACATCTCCAGGGAGATAGAATAGGTAGATCCCTTGAAGACATCAATGTAGGTGAAGTTTTTATGAATAAACCCCCAACACACAGGAAATATCATTAAGAATTAACAACTGAGATCAAATCATATCAGAAAGCTTTTGTGCAGCAAAAGAAACCACCAAAAGAGCAAAGACACAGTCCAAGGTGTGGAAAAATAAATTGCCAGCTGTTCCTCAGACAAAGGATTAATACATAGAGTATATAAAGAACTTAAAAAATCAGAGCCCCCAAATAAAGACTGTCTTGGTTACTTGTCTCTCATTGCTGAGACAAAATACCCAATGCCCAAGATTAAGGAAGGAAAGGTTTGTTTAGCTTACAGTTTACGAAAGTTTCAGTCCATAGTTGGCTGGCTCCAAGACAGTATGGTAGAAGGGCCACAGTTCAGGGTAGCAGAAAATTTAAAAAGCAACCAGAGCAAAAAAGTGAGGAGAACAAGCTTCTTTTCTTTCCTTATATCGTAAGCAGGCTCCCTGCCCTCCACTGGTTTTAGCACTCACACTATCTTTGTGCCCTTTTGCACAGCCTCAGGATGTTTACTGAGTGAGGACCCTGGCCCCCTACTGAATCGCTTAATAACACTTCTAAGCTTCTCTAGTTGACATAATTAAGAACATCCTAAAGCAGTAAGGGCATGTGCTGTACACCCTAGGGTGTAGAACTGCTGAGTTAGTTAAGATTCTAGACTTCTCAGGATGACAGTGTATCAGCTATTACAAAGAGCCAATCCAAAAATGGGCATCTGAGATGAATAGACACTTTTCAAATAGACACTGTTTAAATGAAGAAGTAGAAAAGGCAAGTAAATATATGAAAAAATGTTCAGGTTCACTGGTCATTTGAAATATGTAAATTAAAACAATGCTGAGATTCCATCTCACTCCAGGAAGAAAGACTATAATCAAGATACTAACCAAAAAAATGTTGGTAGGGCTCTAGAGAAAAAGATATCCCTCTACACTATTGATGGGAGTGTAGACTGGTACAACCATTGTGAAGAACAATGTAGAAATTCCTCAAAACCCTAAGACTAGAAGTTGTATTTCACTGAGCTATTTTTTCTTCTTAGCATCTTGCTGAAATAATTAAAAGCATCATGTATGTACATCCATGTTTATAGTGTCATAGTTTATAATACTAAATTTTGGGAACAGCCAAATACCCATTAACTGATGACTAGATATATAAAATGTGTTTTTTTTTACTGAGTGGAATACCACTATACCATAAAAAGGATAAGCTCCAGACATTTCTAGCTAAATGGGTTGACCTTGAGATCATACTGTTAAGTGAAATAAAGTGGGCACATGTTTAAATACCACACTGTTTCTCTGGCATGAAAAACTGAAAGTGTAAACAAAGACCTAAACATATAATAGATATTGAGGTATGGGAAGAAAATGTTCAAATGAGAAGGGGAAAAGAGAAGGAGGGAGGGAAAAAGAAAGGATAAGGAAAAGAAGAAAGGAAAGGGAGAAGAAAGGAAAGAACAAGAAAAAAGGGAATAGAAGTTAAAAATAGAAGCAAAGCTTTGTAAATTAGAAGGGGAAGAGGGTTTGAAGGGAGAGGAAGATAAGGTACAGGTACAAGTTCTCTATGATGAATATTATGTATATTTAAATTGTACTAATAGAAACAAAAATTGTTTATCCAATGATGGATATTTGGGCTATTTCTACCTTTTATCTACTGTATACAGTATTGCTAAGGATGTGTTTGAGTTGCAGGCACTTGCTTGAGTGCCTGTTTCCAGCTTGTTTGTAGAGCAACACTGGAATTGTAGAAACACATGGAAATTTTATGTTTAAATTTTTGTGGAATCGTAAGTCTACCTTCCACAGCTATTGGAACATTTTATGTCACTGCCAGTTATGCATACAGGTTCTGATTTCTCCACAACTTCACCAGCACTTGTTCATTTTTGTTTTGTCTTTTCACTTTAGCTACCCAACACATCTACTACAGTGGGTGTGAACTGGTGTCTCATTGTAATAAAATAGTGATTTTTAAGTGATTATGTGTGTGATTCCTCTGTTTTTCTTGTACTATATTAACTAATCTCTATTGCAAACATTTATATTGTTTTGAAATTAACCATGTGGGGAAATCTATATGATATATATTTTATTAATTAAATTTCATGGTTTTTTTCATACACAAGTGCCAGAAAGCAGTTACCTTGTTTTTCAAAGAGAGATACTGATCTATCAAGAGCTCAGTACAGAGCTCACATTGTCTAAATCTCAGCCAGTACTTTCCTTTGATTTTTTATGAAACTGGACCAGTGTTTTAGATGTAGGACAGACACAAGAACAAATGAAACTCGACTAAAACCAGTGCAATTCTTTAGTTCTGAATCTGGTGCTCTGGGGAATCAGTCATTTCCAAAGTCACTTCTAGTACTATTTTCACTCTTTCTACTTTACCCTAAATGGGAAAGAGGCTATAAAACTCGATGTGTTTGCATGCACTATTGTACGCTGGGTGCTATCAACACGTTTATGCCTTTACAGGTATAGTCTTCGATAGCCTCCCATAACTCCATCAATTCTGCATGTTGTAAATGTCTGGGAGAGGTGGATTCAAATAAATCACACTGGGTCAGTGGCCCTCTGGTGACACTGTTTGTCCACCTCCATGCTACTCTGCACTTGGAGAGGAGAATGACAAGTTGATTTGTGCTGTCATTGTTAGACCTCTACTTAAGTGGCATTTTCAATGAGTTTTGAGCTAGTATGAGAGTGAGATCCAATGACACATTTGGAAAATTTTAGTGAGATCCCAAAAAGAAATATATCCAACCACATACAGTGCATAAAACTACAGTCTGTTTCCCCTCTAATTGGTAATAAATGTAAATGTTTAGTTATGCCTGGCTAGGGAGCTATGAACAACACATCTGTCTGACTGCTTTTTCAGTCTTCACAAGGACTGCAGCATTTATACCATCTGTAGCCTGTGGAAGAAGAAGGAGACAGGGAAAGAGGGAAGCAGAAATTTAAAGGGTGGATATTACCATAAGTGGATAGGGAATTGATTTATTCAACAAATATTTATTGAGTACATCTCATGCCCTGGGCACCCAAGGAGGATGCCACTGAGTGTGAGGGAGATAATAAATCCCCCCAATACTAAATCAATTGATGGGGTGGAGATGTCAGGAAAATAGAGATATAAATGTCAAATTTATTATTGAAAACAAATATTCGAGAAAGAGAGTTAGGTTGTAGTGAAAATGGATATTCTACAGTGAAGTCTAGCATTCTCTAGATCCTTCTACACAGACAATGACAGCATCCAAGGACTGCAGAGGAACAGAACACAGACTACCATGCTGGAAACCGGGCTCAGGGCAGAAGAGATGGTTCTCTGTGGGTCAGCAGGGCCCACAGGAATCCTGTTTTTCTTTTCTTCCTCACATATATTTATATATGACCTATATATGTATATATGACCTATTTATATACAATAGGTCAAGATAGGATATGAAATTAAAAAGAAGCAGGGTTGGTAGGAACCTAGATCATTCATTAATTAGCATCCTTCAGGGCTCGGACTGAAGATGACAAACCTGTTACTGGACAGCAGTCCGTCCGTGGTCTGCTTTGGCTTGTGTAGGTATGCTGGGGCCCTGGTGAGGCATGGAGAAGCTGTGCCTCCTTGGCGACGCAGAGGCTCTGAGGAGAGGGTGAACCCGAAGTGCACGGAACAGATATCAGGTGCTGCCACTGCTGTTTCTCCAGAAAGCTTTGTTAGATTCTTCAGGCTTTCCTTGGCTTTCTTGGATTAGCAATTTTGCTGAAATTCCACAGGCATTTTATTGTGTTTTCTGGTGTAATCATCCATAATTCACAAGCCTAACAAGAATGCTGAGATTCTTGAATGTTACATATTAATGAGTTGTGTTGATATTTAGACAAAACCAGGACTCCATACCAAATGGCTCAGTTCATTTGGTGCTGTTATAACCAAAGACTCCAACTTAAATTCTATTGAAATTCTGGATAGCATCTAAAGAAGGGAGGTTTCCTATTCTCACAGTTACAAAGGCAAGCAAGTTACAAAGTCCAAGACTGGAAGAAAGTGCTGATGAGGGCCTCATGCTGCACCATAACATGAAAGATGGCAACAAAGGTGGAAGTGCAGGTGATAGTAGTAGGCAGGTGGAAGCAAATGAAAGGAGGGAAACAGAGAAGCCAGCACTTTTATAGCTGCCCACTCTTGAAATAACTAACCCAGTCAGACACAAGCAAGCACTCTGGAGGATCTGCCCCCCATCCATTCATAAGTTTGGAACCCCGTAGGCCAATTAACTAGTAAGGTCCCATCACTTCTCAAAGCAGAGACTAGGTCTCCAACACTTGACTTTGGGGGAATAAATTATATTAAAACAGAAGCAGTAAGTGTTTTTCAATTTTTTAAATCTTTATAATTATCCTGTAAACTATGTTTTAGTGTCCCATTTTACAAATAATAACTTAAGGTTAGGGTAGGTCAACCAATTTTCTAATGTCAGCTTTTAAATAACAGAGGAAATATAAGAACTCAGGGCTTCTGGTTCCATAACAGGTTCTGTTTTTATGACACTGCAGAAAGAAAGCAGTGCTTCTTGCTTTTATACACAAGGAAGAAAAGAAAAACATGATTCCTGAGTCCTCTAGAGGCACATGGTGGCAAGCATATAAAACAGAGGTGAACTAGCTTGAGAATTGTTGTCCACCTTATTATGCATAATAACCACTATTTCTTATATAAGTGTGGAAAAATCCTTTACTTGAAGGCAAGAGTAAATTAACACACTCAGTAAATTTACTTTACAAAAGGTCGGTAAGGTACCCCACAGACTGTGGAGAACTCACCAACACACAATCACCTTTTCCTCCAATTTAATTGCAAGTCATGTCTCTCACATTAGCATCTGCATCATATGTTCTATGTGCCTGAAGATTATCTACCGAAATTCTATGAAGAATCTTGGCCATACATTCCTTAAATCTGCACTTGTATCCTGCATTTGATAAGTAACGTTTTGCCTAATGAATGAATGAGTGTGTATAAAGATCATTATTGTTGAATTCAAAGGGTAATAGGGACGCTGTGTGTTACTTAGAGAATATCGTTGGAGGATGACAGCCTTTCAGAGCTGCAGTCTGACAGGACAGGAGGAGGTAGAGAAGGGGAGAAAGGTGTCTTCATTTCTCCAGGGGCCTTGTGACAGTACATTTTGCTACAATTTTAAGTGCTGGCTGGTTTACTCATCTTAATTTCAAATTGTGTCTTTATTTTGATTCAGTTAAACATTGCACAGTAGCAGTCACACAATGTCATTTGTCTTCCCACCCCTCCTGGAGGTCCCATCCTGGCAGCACTTCCAGCTGACTTACAATTACCTTCACTTGCTTTTTAAAGCAGCATTTGGCAAGAAGATTCGCTTAAAGAGAAAGAAGTGGTCACTCCTATTTTCTCATGACTATCAGCAACACAAGTGGAGTCTCAAATTTTTCTCTCTCCACTCAGCAGCCTCAGTTCCATTCTGTACACATTGATGGAGGTCATACCCTATGTGGGCTTTGCAAGAGACTCTAGCAGTTAAAGGACGACCAGAATCTCAGTTGTTTTCAGGTGGAATCACCATGGCAGGGACCAATAGCTACATAAATAACATCGCACAGTGGATGCTGTTTACCATCTGCAGCTGTTACGTCATAGGAAGTTTTGTTACCCTGGCACATTTCTTACAATCCATCTTATTTAATATAGGTTTATCCACAGATAAAATGTGGAAAAGGAGTCTGTAATTGCAGCACTAGCCACAGGAATCCCCTTGCATCCTACTGTGGGTCCCTGAGAAATCATACCAGAAGTGTTTCTAAACCCAAGACTTTAAACACCAGGATTCTGAAGGGAATACAGATAGATGTATTCATTTTGTAATGTACAGAATTCTTCTGCTACTGTAGCTCTGGGAGCTTCCTGTTTAGATTTGTTTCAGCCTCCTAAAGGGCCTTTCAGATCAACAAACATTTAGGGAGTATGTGCTGCCCACCTATCTGGGTGCTAGTGGGTAGGTGTGAAGATGAATAATAGTTACTTCCTGTCTTTAGAAGCTTGCACCTTTCTGGGAGGTGGTTGAAGAGCAAATAATTTCAGTAAATAACATTGAATCATTGCACAGGAAGCCACACAGGTCACTCCCTTAGGAGAAAGAGGGGTTTATACACCAGGCAGAAGGATCAGAAAGGCACCTAGAGGAGTTGCCACTCCCTGGGGTCTTAGAGGTGAGGTAGTTTATAACGCTACAGTTAAGAGGGTGTTAAGGTCTGAGTTAGGGCTGTGAAAATAGGGTGAGGAAAGGGCTAAAATGGCAGACTTGGCAACTACTTGAAAATGGCTATTAAAGAAGTCTAAGATGACTGAGTTTTGGAGCTGGGATGAACAAACAAATTTGGCATCGTTTACAGGCATTGGAGATAGAAGAGAAGTTCAAGGGTAGGGCTCAATTTGAGAACTCAGGGTGCTCATGGGACAACTAAGAAAGGTGTCAAAGAGAAAACGAGTGAATACATAATGACAAGCTAGGGACACAAATACAAGAGGAAACCTTATCTTCTGGTACAGCCCTCTCAGATCAGAGCCAGGGAGGGAATAAGCAAAGAAGTGAATAATACATGTTTAAGGCTGGTTGCTTGAGGGCCAGGGGAAGAACTATTAACTCTAGGATAGAAGAGTACAGAAAATCTCTTAAGATTTTCTATGCCTTAAATTCTACATTACAGAAAAACACTTCAAACCAAGACAGGAGTTGGCTCCAGTTCCCTAATCTCAGCCTGAAAGCAGTTTTTCACTCCCTATTTTTGGTGTCATTCAGATTATTTTTAGATAGCAATGGAGTTAACTTGACAGAGTCTACTCTCCGAGTTTATCCAGGGTTAGGTGACTTGGATGGTAAAGAATCTGGGAATCTGCTCATACAAGGATTAATTTAAATACTTGTAGATAGCAGAGAGAAAGAACACACACACACACACCCTACATACCACCAGCATGTATAAGAGTTTCCAATGTATATTTAAAAGACTATCATACAGAAAAAATAGTAGACACACACACACACCCTACATACCACCAGCATGTTTAAGAGTTTCCAATGTATATTTAAAAGACTATCATACAGAAAAAATAGTAGACTTATTGGACATAAATCCATCAGATTAATGAGTGGAAATTATACGTGGAATGTAATTTGCTTTCATAAGGTGAATTCTACCTTTACTCAGTGAATACTTTATTAAACACCCACATTTAGTGCCTTTTGTTCTAGATAAAGAAACCTAATAAGGAACAAGATAGATAAGGTCCTTATTCTTCTGAGTTCATACTCTCATGATGGGGAGACAGATAATAAACAAGATAAATGACTCTATACTGATAGGTACTTGAGGAAAGGAGTGTAGTACAGAGAGATAGTGAACAGAACGATGGGGTGGGGAGTTCTTCAGATTGGGGGCTAGGAAGGATCTTCCCAGGAGGAGATACTTGGAGATCAGATTGACAAAAAGTCAATCTTAGGAAGAGCTTTGTGGGCAAAGAAATAATAGAGCAAAGAGGTCAAGACTCACGACACAGCCTGGGCTCTTAGGATAAGAAACCAGGCCAGTGGGGCTGAAGGCGAGTAAATGGGGGAAGTAGTGACAGGTCCAGCAGGACAGAAGGTAGGGAGAGACAAAGCCCTTTTGAGTTTTATTCCAAGTGTGATGGGAAGCTATTGTGTACATTTCGAACAAGCAGGACTTGTTCAGGCAGTAAATTATCTAAATTGTACTTTTATAAGATCATGGTGGCCTTAGGGTATAGAATGAAGTATGGGGAAGTTAACACTTTGACAGAACCCCAGGGGACAAAGAATAGCAGCTTGGAGCAAAGTGGTAATGATATAAGCAGAAAAAAAGGAGAGAGAGGAACATTTTATAAATAACATGGCAAGATTTGCTGATGAGTTAGATAACGGGGGGAAATGAGGAAAAGAGGAAATGAAGGATGACTCTGCTTTTGGCTTAAATGCTCAATCGTATAGTGCTGCCATTTATTAGGATGGGAAAAGTTTGGAAGGAGCTGGCTGTGGGCAGGAAATAGGGTCAAACATTAAACCTTGGGTATGTTATGTTGAAATACCCCTCATATCACATAGAGACTTGGACACATGAGCCTGGAGCTCAGCCAAGTCATAAATAGAGCAATAAAAGATTGAGGATCATCAACATATCAGTGAGATAAGATCTATCAGACTAGGGATGGGAAGAAATAGAAAGGAGACCTCAAAACTCAATCTTGGCAGCTTTTACTATGTAGAGATTAGTTAGAAGATGCAGAAACAGTACAGGGAAAGGCTAATGAAACAGAACAAAGGCCAGACAAAGTGGCAGAATTAAAACCAAAAGGGAAAGTGTTTAAAGAACAGAAAGTTATTTCTTTTTTATTTTTTATGGAAAAAACAATATAGTAAAAAAATTTTAGAAACCATACAGAATTTTACTAAACATACGGTTTGTTCTATTGCATAATGTTGTCTTGAAGTAGTTGTTTAGATTATTTGATATAATCATACAACATCAGTTTAAAAGTTATAAGAAATTAAAAAGGAGAAGAGAAAATTTTAAAAATGTAAGCATTAACTGCTCCTAGAAAGTTATTTCTTTGAGGAAGATTCTGTCAAGAGGAAACAGGATATACTGTTTTGCATCTCTCCTCTTTTGGATGATGAAAACAAGTGACTCCACAAGCAATCAAAGGTCACTGGACCAAGATTAAATCTGAAGAAGGGACATGTAAACATTTATCAGCAGCTCAAAGTTTGGCCCCTGGATACTCCTGTTATGGATGCCCCTGTGCTTCTGAAGAACGCTTCACCTAGGGCTAATGCATGCCTTCTTCTCAGTCCTTGTACATGCTTTTCTTGAATATTGAATGCCTTGATTCAATTTTTTTTGCCACCAGATCTCACAAGCAAGCCCAACCTGGTTCCTGTGAAACTATATCCTTGACTCTCTTGTCTATCTGTACTTTTTATAAATATCATGGAAAGCCATGGAAATTCCTAACCAGAGACCAACTCTCAGAAGAGCACTTTCCTGTCTTTTATAACTACAATCTTCATCTTGACCAGCACCACAGAGCTTTGTAGATCCCAACACATAGTTGCCCTGATCTGTGCCAACTCTCAGCACCAGAACCAGCTTATGGTAACCATGAGTACCTAAGGTCAATGACAGCAGACGTAAGTAATCATCATTGTCCACTGCCCTGCAACAGAAACCCTGCCAATGAGGAGTATGGGATGGATGGCCTCTGAGAACCTTCCAACTCCCAAGTTTCTGAAGTGTTTTTCAAATACAATATGAACAAATGAATCCCAGGTTCCTTTTTAGGGAAGTATTTAGAAAGCAGTCACTTAATAATATACATCTACATTTCCTTTTCTCTAGCATATGACTATTCTCACTCTGAAATTGTTTTTATATTTTTCTCATATGTTTTATTTTAGGTTGAGGGAGCTCTTATTTTGTTGACAAGCTATTTTGCTCTAGGCTAGCATATTGCTACTCAGGCATAATTCCAAATGACAAGATTATACACCAAAGTGTATTATTTCTTCTGGTCAAAGTAGGCCTTGTTGTATTTCCCTGCACACAGTAGGCATTTGGCAAATATTGAACAATTGCACTGTGCCTTTTCAAAAGGTGGTTTCCTTGGCAAAGCGAGTGGTTTGCATTGGCATTCACCATCAGATTCTGGTTCAGGGTGGGAAAAGGAGCTTTGCAAACCACTCTTCATGCTTTTTCCCCTCAATCTATTTTCCTCATAATGTTAACATGACAGTTTTATGCTTTCTTATTTGTAAAAGACTTGTAAAAATTGTAAAACCTATATAGATATGGGACTTCTCAGAATATGTCTACACCTCACTAAAAATGATATTATCTTTGTCAACATGAGTGTGAGCTTGGGCATGCATGTTATATGGCCTTGCTACATACACTGATCCCTTGGTCACTGGTCCATCAGTGTAGGTCTGGGAGGGCTCAGTGAGGGAGGACTGTGTCTAACACAAAAGCCGTACAGTGGTAGTCTGCAGATTTGTATTATTGGCCCTGCCAAGGATTTGTAAAATGTTTTAAGCCACGCATTCTCTAGTACTCATTCTTCTTTACTATACTACTCCTGACCTGCTTCCTTCATTTTTGCCATCTGCCAGGCTTTTGGATGCTTTTAAATGTGTAAACCCAATCTAAAACATGATGGAATAGGAAATATGGCAGTGCTTGTAAATCGTCATACACAGTTTTATTTGGACTACAATGGTGTAAACACTACAAAGTTTTAAGATAGAAGCAAATGTAATGAAAACCAGTTTATTGAACAAGCTGGAATCAGAAAAGAGAAAGCAGAAAGCAACTTTACTCTTTCCCAACTGCCCAGTGCCTTCATAATCCTCCATGGAGCTATCTTCCTCCACCACTGGATGACGTGCTCCTAGCATTATTTTTCCTGCCACTCTGTAGAATTCAGGGACAATCTGGCTTCTAATGTACTTAGGAAATCCAATCCAGCTTGATATCAAAGCACCCATGTCTCACCTAGTTTAAATGCTCACACTGCTCTGGCCCTTTCCACACTCATTCAGCAGCAGATCCTGTAACATAGAGGGAAGGTGATACTCTTTTCTGCGTGTGCATTTGTCCCTCTGCTGCCTTTTCCCAGTGTCTAACTGCTCTTGGCCACCTTGAGTTCAGAAGGCTAGTTAGAGGGAAGGTCCCCATCTCCTTTGCTATTGTGTTGACCCCATGACACAGAGGACGCCTGTGTTTCAGAAGCCCAGAGTGCACTCTTCCCTCCGTGGATTGCTTTGTGGGTCTTCACCTACACCCTTATAGAAGCTTCCCATGTTCAGCTGCCTGATGTGACAAATGTCATTCCAGTTACTGTCATGGTTTCTTGTTATCATCTGAATTCTGGACCATCGGTGCAAACTTTTGCTTTTGGGATACCTTATCTTCTGGGCTGACCTATTGGGAAAATTCCTTCCAAGAATTCCTGGGACTATATTTATTTTATGCTTTTCATATAGCTCACAGTAAAACAAAAATAGAAACCAAGTAGTGGCTCCTAGTGACTCTGCAAGTGCAGCCCTTTCCCCATGAAGGTCTTTCTGCTCAACTGCCACGAACCTTTATCTGCCAACCTTTGCTGGACCAGTTCAGTAGGCAGCAGCCTCTGAACTCCACAATCTCCAGGCAATACATAACAAGCCTTTCTTATCAGCTGGAAGTGGGAGGGGAAGTGCCCCAGGTTGATTGTGATTGTCAAGATGAATAGCAAACCGGCTACCCCCCAAGATGACAGTGAGGGAGGAAGCTCCAGCACTACCAGCATTTCTCTTGTGCTCTCGGCCTTCTTCTACATTGCTTGGAGTTAAATAAAAGACCAAGGGGCAAAATAGGGGTTGGCCCATCTCTTTCCAAGTCCTCATTTCAGAACATGAGGATACCCCTATCTCTTGTTCTCAGCTCTGGGGCTTGAATAATGAAACAAATAAAACAAGATATCCTTACATTCTGAGTTTCATAAAATCAAAACTGTCCTACCAAAGGCCCATCAATCTTTGCCTATTTGGCAGCCTGTCCTCTGGTGACTTTTAAAAGCCACCTTTTCTCACTTCCCCGTGCTGTCTCTCTCACTCCACTGAAACAGTCCCACCAGGACCAGGAATTTATAATTTCTCATCACAAAAAGAAAAAGAAATGGGTATGTTCTCCCTTGACTCCTCATACTTCTTTAGTTATTGAAACATTTTCTGTTCCTCTTCACAGTCAAACTTCCTAAAAGGCTTTTCTGCACAAGCTGTCTCCACTCTTTGCATCTCCAATTTACTCTACAACCAGCCTTGCCTGACTTCCGTCACCATTATTCAAGTGAAACTACTCTTGTCAAAGTTAACAATCTCCTTGGTGCTGAATGCAATTGACACTGTTCCTTCCTTGTGTTTCCAAGTGTTTCTCCAGCACTCAATCCAACCAACAGACTTTTACTTCAATCACTTTCCACTTTCATCTGCAAGATACCAGGCTTTATTTATTTGTTTCTCCTCAAGACAGGATTTCAGTATGCAGTTCAGGCTGGCCTTGAACTCCTTATGTAGCCCAGGCTGACCTTGAACTTGCAGTGATACTCTTCCTCAAGCCTCCCAGAGGTTGAGATTGTAGGCATGCCACCACGCCTCGCTATTCCACACTAATTTTTTGTACCAGGAATGGAACTCAGTACCTTATGTTTGCCAGGCAGGTGCTGCACACCTTAACTCTATCCCTGCGCCTTATTCCACACTATTTTGATTTCCACTCATCTCCTCTTTCTCTTAGTTTCCCTCTAGCCCTCCTCTCCTAACCTACCCAAATGCTAGACTCCCCAGAGCCTCTTTCTGCCACATCTCCTTTTTTCTACTCATTCCTGGGTGACATCTCTACACCCACGCTTGACACAACATCTATTCCAAAGTATCCTACTTGCAGCTTTGACCCAGATTGTTCCTTTGTCTCCCTTTATATATTCAGCATTTATATGTTACTTAACATACTGTGTTACAGCCATTTTACCATTAAAATATTTAAATCAGAAGTAAGCTTTGCTCTCAAGGATGTTTCTCTGAACCCTCTTCATCTCAGGAAACAACAGTGCCTTCCTAACTGTCATGAAAGCCAGAAACTGAGGACACATTCTTATTTTTCCTTTGGCCCCAGTGCTGCTATACAATCACACATTTATCGAGATTGAGTCATGCATCCATCCTTAGATGACCCCACTCCAACCTCCTCCAGTTCCTCCTGATTCTACTTCCAAAGGAGAGCTGTAACCTGGCTCCTCTCCTTTCACTGCTACCACCTTCATTAAACCCTCTACCAGCTCCAACTCAGGCATGTTCCCTGCCTTCCCTTGACCTCCTGCTGTCTCTCTGACCCTCACTTTGCATCTCACTCATTCTCTACTCTGCCTCCAAGGAAATTTCAAAGTGTGATAATTTTACTATGTGCTAAAATACTTCAATTGTTTTGTAATTATTAAAAAAATGCAATATCCTGGTAATTGGTGGCTAACCAATCTCTGTCTTCTTTTCAGTGTCAAAAATGGCTCCCCTATCTCCTAGCTCCTTACACTAGCTGTGTAGCTATTGCAACCTATGAACCAGCCAACTGATTTCCCGCCTCAGAGCCTTTGCACTTGCCATCCACACTACTGTATATCCTGCTTATTCAAATCCTTCAAGCTGCAGTATAAGGTCATCACTTCAGAAATGCTGCCTCTAATCCCATTATATACATTAATGACCTCTTCCTTTCTCTGTTGCTTTCTTTACAGCTGTCCATACAACATACGATTATTTGTTCTCTATTAAATGCTTTTACTCCCACTGGACTGTAAGTTCCATGAGGGAAGATCACATGTCTAGTTTGTTGTTTGAGGCATCTTTAGCACTTCTGGTTTTTAAGATAAAAGCAAGAAAGATAAGTTATATGTGTAAATAGGTGAATTTGGCCAAAGCTCATGAAGAGGCATTTCACTGCTCAGTCATCCTTCTACTTGTGGTGCATTTGGACACTATCACAGGTGGGAAACAGAGAAATATGTTGGGCTACTGGAACTATTCATCCATTCCACAAATATTTAAGGAATATTTATTCACTGAACACTGCCATCCTCAGTGGAGATGCAGTTAACAGAGTGTAAAGTCTATGTCTTCACAGAGCTCTTATTCTCATGGTGGAGATAAACCATAATACATTGAATAAGTAAAGATACGGTATACAGTCATATCATGAAAAAATAAATAAAGCACACAAGAATAGAGGAAGTCAGCAGTGAGGGCTTTGAGACAGGATAGTTGTGCACTTCTGAGCAGATAATGAAGTGAAGAATATTTCTGATGGGGGCAGAGCAGCAGAGGGAAGGATCTTGGGGCAGGAAAGAGTTGGGAGGGTGGACTAATAGAAGATTAAGGACTACAAGAGAGATGCAAGATAAGAATAAGAGATGATGAGGTTGGAGAGGGGTCAGGGCTCCACTGGAGGGGCTTTTAGAGGACATGGTTAGATATTAGAATTTAATTCTGAATGTGATAGTGAATTTACAGGTGTGACAGTGGAAGTATAGCATGATTTCCTTGACATTTTGACAGTCTTTCTGGCAGCTCTGTGCCAATCCTGGAGGCAAATGGAAACCAGCAGACCAGTTAGCAAGCCATCGTAGACATGGAGAAAGTGAAGATGGAGGCTGCAGGCAAAGTCAAGAGAACCTCTCAGCATACAGGCTGTAAGTGCAAGGGAAGACTCAACCAAGATGCTTGCCATTTACTGAGAAGAGGACATCTGGGGAAAGGACTGTCAAAGGTGATGGTATGTGTTTGTCACTTTCCCTTTGCTGGACACAATACCCAGCACAACTGAGAGGAGGGATTTATTTGGCCCAAGGTCCATGGGCTCCAAAGCAAGACATCATGCAGGAGGGTGTGGTGAACCAAAGCTACTTAGCTCATGGCAGCCTCGAGCAGAGGAGGGGAGGAATGTGCGAGAGGAAGGGGATGGGACCCAGGCATAAGCCATGGTCAGGCTTCCATGACCCAGGCAGATGCACCCAGAAGTGTTTCACTAATCCTTCAAGAGGCAATCAAGCTGACAGCGCAGCTTAACTGTCACATGTTGAATACAGAGTTCTAATTTGTCCATGTCATTTTTCAACTGTATTAAAAACTGATGCAAGTTGGTTTGATGATGCACAACTTTCAGGTTTATTGTGGTACAATGATAGCCGTGGAAATAACTGAAATGTGTGAATCAGTTGCTGCCCACACAAACTCATTACCAAGTTATAATGAAAGCAAGTCTCAGATCAGATTTTATAAAACATGCAAAGATAATGTCATTAATGAGTAGGCACAGGGCACTTCATAAACCTATGCTATAAGCTTCCTATAGTCTCAGTTCACCATCATTCCAGGTGATCCCACTGGTGCACTGAACAAGGAGTGTGCTCCACAGGGGATAATATTCCAAGGCAGTGTCAGATCTGCAGAAGTCCTTTGTCCTAGCGGCTTGAAGCTGAACTGTTTAAGGAACAAGCCTCAGTTATTAGGCCTAAAAGTACATTCTTGGGTCTTGTGAGATTCTTACAACCTGTTTTTGTAGGAACAAGAAACACCCCTAAAACATTTTAGCCAATCCCCATATCTTGATTACCTCTAATTCAACCTATGAAAGCCCATTTCTAGCATCCATTATGCTGATTAACAAGCCACTAATTTCACAAATGAAAACCTAGTTTTGACTTCAGCATGCTAATTAGCGAAATGTCTGGTGTTGATCAGAGTTAAAGATAGCTGAAGTGCTTGTAGTAGCTGCCTCTGGAGGAAGGCCTTTCTGTAACGAAGCCAGCTGTGGTGCGAATTCCTGATTAGAGAACTGTATGTAGCTTATAGTAGCTAATACACATGTCTGGATCTCTCTCTCTCTCTCTCTCTCTCTCTCTCTCTCTCTGTATGTGTAACACTACCACAAAACAGATGACAAGTCTATCATGTATTGCCCAGTAGACATCCACAAGGTAGCTGGATAATGGATATACAAGTATTAAGCTCGGGACCCCAGGAGGACATTTTTGAGGAAAATATTCATTTTCCTCTGAATATGAATGAATTTTACCGCAAAAGAACGAGATGAGCTAGCTCATTAAGGGAATAAACATGAGAAGGAATGATGCCCAAGTAGTGAGTATGACACACTCCAAATTTAGGAGCCAATGAAAGGAAGAGAATGTTACTAAGGTGATAAAGAAGTGGCCAGTTACACAAGCAAATGCCCAGAAAACTATAAGAAAAGAATTTTGAACCAGGTATAGTGGTAAATTCGTACAACCCAGGATGTTGAGGCAGGAGGATTGCTGTGAGTTCAAGGCCAGCCTGAACTACCCAGAAAGACCCTGTCTCAAATTTTTTTTTCAAAAAGAAAGGCTGTCCAAATGTGTCAGTCATTCTGAGAAACCAAATAATGAGAGTAGAGCTGTGAACACCAGCTTTGCTAGATGAACCCACTGGTGTCTGTGTAAAGGAGGGACCTGTACCACAGTGACCCTGACGAGGAGACCTCACTGGATGGGCTGAGTAGAACCTGGGAGGTGAGAAGTCACAGCAGCTTGGACAACTGGCCAGAGTCTCCTGCTTGCACAGAGAAAATGAGACATGAAGTGGTAGCTTAAGAGGGCAAGAGGTCTAGGAGGTATTTGGTTTTGATGTTGTTTTTGCTATATGACCTATTGTAGCCAGTTTGAGCTGGCAGGAATGACCTATTAGAAGAGAGAAATAATGAAGGATAGTAAGTATTCCCTCTTGATGTTGTGCAATTGGCAGACACAGCTGCCATCTACTCTTCCTACCCCAGATAGCAAATTTCCCACCATCAAGCTAAAACCTCATGCTAGAGCAGAGTTGATGGTCTACTGGGATAGAAGAGCAATCCCCAGAAGAATGAAATTCCAAAGTAAAAGACCACCAAGGAAAGACACTTCAATTCTTGCATCTCTCAATCAGGAGCACAGGGGGCTCTTCTCTGTTGCCCATCGGCTGTGGGTTTTGCCTGGCAGGTGTTCTCACGGGGCCGCCACCCTCTACATCCTACATGCATCCTGAGCGGTGCTTCCTTCAGTCTGTGCAAGCACAGGAACAACTCCTCTGACAGTGCCTGCATAACAGCAAGGAGAAGCAACAGCCAGCCATGACCAGGAAAAGGACCCCAAGCACCTCTGAGTACCCCTGAGCCTCTCTGCATCTCCTCTCAGGAGCATGGGTCTCCGGTCAGTGAGGTACAAATTGCACAAAACACAAACGTTGCAGACCTGGATCAGGCCAGAAGTAAGGAGGCCAGGTGGCATCCTCTGCTTCCCTGTTTACCCCACTTACTCGTGAGTGCCTGGTGCTCTGGCTGGGGGTAGATCTGTGCATGGCCAGCCTCCTTCTCACTGCTGACGCTTCCCTCCCTCTCAGCCACCACAGATCATTTCCAGGTTTCAGTAACCCCCATGAGGGACATCAAGAAAACAATGTGGCCTCACGAAGGCTTGTTTTATGTCGTTGGCTTTGTGCACACACCCAGCTTGAGTCAAGCAGGACCTTTCATCTGAAAGTTTGAAATCTTCTTGCTTCTAGCTCTCCATTCTTTACATTTCAGTTCATGAATGAGCTGAAAGAAATTTATCCAAGCAATCCCTGCTGTAAGCTACGAACAGCCACTTGTTTTGCATTGCCTGTAGTCTAAAAATGCATAGCCTCTGCAGTATGTGTTGTGATGCCTCCTGCACTGCCCTGCTTCTTTGAGCTCCCTGGGCTCTTTCCACTTTGCCCCCATGGACCTATCACCACAAGAATCAGATGTGTTAGGTCCTTGGGCAAAGGTACAAACTCTTGGTTTCCTCCCGTGGAAATGCACCTCATCCCTTCTCTGTCTGGTGAGCTCTCATGAACTCATCAACAGCCAGCTTAAACGTTACTGCCCTTCTGATTCACACAATTGTGGACAAAGAAAAGTTTATTCAACATGAGATCTTCTTCAGCCAAAGTACATCCTGATAACCCCTTCCTATACCATGTCCCTGGTGAATGTTATGTAGAATAAGACCATGACTTGAATTGATTGAGAATTCTTTCTTCTGATGTAACAAGTTCTTTTCTTTCTCTCCCACTAGATGCAGACAAGGAAGTTCATTGCCCAATATGCTCCTAATCCTCAGCCAGCAAACATTAGGGAAGCTGAGGTTACCTTAAGCCCACAAAAAGGGCAGAGCTGAAATCAAAGCAGAGAAAGAGAACTGGAGCCCTGGCTGTACTGTAACTTCTACCTACCATGTCCTAAACACCGTGTTTCATGAAATCATGAGCATTAATGTCCCTTAGATCAGTTTGACTGGGTTTGCTCACACTTCCAGCAGAATATCCCTCCCCTGATACATCAGCTCTCCACCGAGTAGAGAGAGTATTCCTTACTGTGGGACTGTCACGGACACATACATATTCACATCTCTGTCCATGCACAACTCTGAGGTCATCAGGATCTGTGTATTCTTTACTGACCTGCACAGTTCCTGGGCTGATTGGTGTAGAAAGTCTGAAGAAATACAGGGATGAATCCCTTGGTAATTCCCAAACTCCAATCTTCTGAAAAACACATTATTAAGAAGAAGGTAACAAATGAGAAAGAGAAGGAAAAGCCTACTCAAACACAACACGCCTAATAACTAAGAAGATATCAGTGTTTGGGGATTAATTAGTGTCTTCAAATTTCCTTTGCTATTGTGTCCCTGCTTTCAACAGGGACAGGAAAGAGCAGCAAAATTAAAACAAGTGAAACCATCTCATAGCTTATATAGAGTCCAAATTTCTTTTAGTTTCAATTCTCATCTTTATCACTTACCAACAATATGACCTTGACAAATCCTCAGAGCTTCATTTTTCTTCTCTGTATTATGGGGGTGATAATATCTCACGGGTTGCTGGAGGCTTTAAACAAAGTTAAGCACATCTTCCTAGCATAGTGCTCAGGTCAGAATAAATGATGAAGAGCATGTGGGGCGGCATAGGAGATAAGTAGTTTTGTGTATTTTTGTTTGTTGTAATTGAGAAAGGTTTCCCCCTAAGAGAGACACACTCCACTGTCACTGCCCTACAGCAATGACCCTTGATTTCTCTCTCCACTTGTGCCTGAGCTTAGCCTAGACACAGCTGAGGAGATGAAGGCAAGAGCTCTTTTGAGTTGTGACAGGAACATTACAATTTTTAGTTAAGAAAATACACTGGAATTGTATAAGCAGAAAGATCAGGTAGAAAGAGAAAAGAAAGAAAGGGGACTATATTCATTAGATGCTATTTTTGCTGGGGCAACTGTTTCTCAGCCTTGGATTCAGAGAATTGGACAGTATCATCACACCTTACCAATAAGTGCTCCTAAGCTTAGAAAACATAACTTCCACAAAGCCACAGACTAGTGAGAGGCAGAGCCTCTAATGCAATCCACTTGACTCTACACCTAGGATGGAGCAGAGAGAGCCTGACAAGGAAACGTGGGCCCTAGTGCAGCAGAGTAGAATCCTGGACCATGAGGTGGCCCAGCTGGAGTGCTTACATTATTTTTCTGTCCTTGGTGAAAATAATCCATTAGTAATTTAGTTTATTCCCTGAAGTTGATGTAGCACACTTCCGTGACAACATGCATCCTAGGCTATTCCACAGGAGGATCAGAAAGGATGAAGTAGGACTCTCACAAATCATGTTCTTAACATGAAAATAGATCAGGCATCTTGAGGAGGTGAACTGAAAATAGCCTGAGGGAGTGAGAGACGCAACATATGAAGCAGAGACGTAGGCTGAGGTACCTGCGATGTAGTGAAGAAAGGGCACTGTGCAGAAAGAGGAGCATGCGAGGGGAAGAGAGGGAATGATGTTTTCTCAGGAACTGCTAAACCATCCATTCAGCCCCCGAGGCAAAATCATTCCTCCAAAGACAAGGCATTTTAAATTATGTCACCTTAGTTAAAGCACTACTTCCGTAGTAACATATCTGCCCTTCTAGGAGCATCCACTTTCTGAAAGATAAAATGAATGAATGAACTAATGAATAAATAAAGTAAATACATAAATGCTTAGATGAATGAACAGATAGGTAACACTTACCCCAGGTTTGAAATTAATGCATCCTTCTAACAATTTTGAAAGGTACAGAAATGCATAATGAAAAAATCATTCTGTTTAGTACATAATTCAACCATTTTTAGCAGTTTTATCTGTTGATTTTCTGATTCATACATATGAGGCTATATATACATACATATATATACATACATATATAAATATATATATGATATTCATGATGTTTGCAATGTAACACACAGGAACAGAATCCCCAATTTTTAAACAAAGATACACATTGCTGGGTCTTTTTAAGTCCCCAGAATTTTTATACCTCTGTTCTAATTGATCTCAGGTTCTTGTAGTTTTAGCATTTGAGTCTTCATTTCCATTTGCTGTTTTGTATTATCAAATGTTTTGGAAATGTTTCTTAAACTCACATATCTCTCCATTTGCCACCTGATTCTCATTTCCATCTCTACCTCTCAAATAAGTTGACTCCACGGGCTTATACCATTTCATTTCTAATTCATCATTGCTCTGAAATTATACACACTTGTATATACCTGTGTGCATGAATATACAGTGCATCTATGTATTCAAAGTACTGTGTTTGGGGCCAGAGAGATAGCTCAGTAGAATACGTGCTTGCCTGGCAAGCACAAGGTCCTGAGTTCAATCCCTGGT